>JAXIVJ010006390.1:0-67150 GCA_036785665.1 Chirona hameri | reverse complement strand
TTGTGCCTGAGTGAGTGAGTGAGCGAGTGAGTGAGAGAGTGAGTGAGTAAACGAGCGAGTAAATGAGTGAGTGAGTGAGTGTGTGAGTGAGCGTGTGAGTAAGTAAGTGAGTGAGTAAGAGAAGAAGTGAGTGAGTGTTATGACCTATGGTTTACGAGCGAGGGGCCATGAGCTTTTCATCATGTTTAACGTGGGCTTTAGGTCTCTAATTTTTACTGATTCAGTTATTTTTAGTTCAGCGGAGTCCGCCCCCAACCGATTATATCGATAGTAAAGCCGGAGTTGATTTCAGTGCTACTTGAGTTGAAGTGCGAATCAGCGATATGTTCTCCTAGTGGGGTGTCGGGTTTTCTCAGGCGAGCGTCACTAAGGTGCTCGTTGAAACGATAACGTACAGGGCGAGTACTTTCTCCAATGTAAAACTCAGTCCTTCCATTTCTTTCACAGATACTGCAGGTAATTTTATAGACTGTGTTCTTCTTAGTGCACTTACCCTTCAGTCCACTCTCACAGGTGTGGCAGTGTTTGGTCCCGGCTGGGCAGGGCGGCTTAGAGAAGGCTGAAGTAATAAGTTTGTGTCCTACTGTGGGGCCACTAATCCAGGCTACTTTGATGTTAGTTTTGGATCTTTTCAAAATACCGTTGACTCTTCTAACGACGTTTTCGTCTAAGTAGGGAAGCCGCATGAAAATATCGTGTTCTTTCTTACGCATAATTTTACGTTCACCACGCTTGTGAAGGTTATTCTTTATGCTAGTGTCTAACATGGCGGTAGGGTACCCGTTCTGCTCGAACAAAAATTGTATGCGTTTGACGCTACGATCCCTCGTCTGGTCGTCAGATGACACTCTCACCGCTCGCCTAATCTGGGAATTAAGAACGGCCTTCTTGGTGCTCATGGGGTGGGCGGACGTAAAGTGGAGAATAATCGGGGCTGCCATCGGTTTTAAAGTATAATTCCGTGGTGTACTCACTGGTGGGGTATACTGTTATCAGGGTGTCTAGGAAAGGAAGTTGACCTGTGCTGAAGGTAGACTCCATTGTGAAGCTTATGGATCGGTTGTAAGCATTAATGCAGTCGTAAAAATGGTTCAGGCGATCAATTCCATGTGTCCAGACACCGACTATATCGTCAATGTAACGTAAGTATAGGGCAGGGGCAAATTCAAAGTTCGACATAAATCCAGTCTCTAATATATGCATGAAGGTGATGGCCACGGGAGGGGCTATCCTGTTTCCCATCGCGATGCCTGACGTTTGCTTGAATATTTTAGATCCGAAACGTACGAAATTGTTAGTGAGAATATGACGCAGCAGAGTACGAAGATCCGAAAGTGTGATTCCGAATAAATTGACTTTGGTGATATTATTTTCAATCAGGGTTATCACTGCATCAATCCCCTCCTGGATAGGAATGCTTCCGTAAAGGTTACACACATCTAGAGAGAAAATGATGGATCCAGGCGGGAGGCTCTTGGGGAAGGTAGCGTTGAGTTTCGTAAGGAAAGTATCTGTGTTGGGTAGATGCGCCGGAATAAGACTAAGAATTTGGGCAAGAATACACTGAATGAACCAGGACAGCTTATCTAGGGGATCACCGCAAGCCGAGACTATGGGACGCAGCGGGTTACCTGTTTTGTGTGTCTTCGGTAGACCATATAATTCTGCTGTTCGAGCATGCTGTGGGAGAAGGCGTTGTATGTAGTCGTTTGGGATTTTGTCTTTCAGAGTAGATTTGGTGAGGTTTTTAGTTTGTTCTTCTAGTCTAGGGGTCGGATTTTTCTTTACATTTTCATAAGAGGTGACAATGCTTTCTGCCTTTTCTACATAGTCTAACGTGTTCATAACTACCAAGCTTTTGCACTTATCAGATCTTTTGATGATTATATCTTGGTCTTCTTTGATAGCTTTCAAGTCTAGCTGTTGAGTGGGTGTCCAGTTCAGTGGTGTCTTTCTTGCTCCTTTATAGATGCCGATGACTTTCTTTTTTATATCCTCTAGATCGCGTTCTAGATCAGCTGATACGACTGGTGGTTGGCTGGCAATGGTGTCAGAGAAGAACGGGCGTGGCAGCTTGGACACTTCTTCTGCTTCATCTCCGTCTTCTTCTTCTCCTTCTTCTCCTCTGTCTTGTTCTTGACTGAGACGGTCTGGCGGGCTTGGGCCATTTCTTTCTGCTCTTTTCGTCTCTATCGCGCTCTTCCATTTTAGTCCGTAAAATGCTCTTTCCAAGCCGACCTCTACAGATTGCAGCAGATCATTGGACACACGGTTAGTCAGAGCGTACTTTGGGCCCTTACTCAGAAGGGATATGGTGTCGGTATTCAGTCTTTTGTTGGATAAATTCACGAGCTGAGGCTGCCCATCTTGTGACTGTGCTATGGCGGAGTCATCGGTGGCGGGCTGACTTGTCGGCTGTCCCATGGGCTCGTCTTCGGTGGCGGCGGGGTCATCAGTGGCGGGCTGACTTGCCGGCTGTCCAATGGCCTCTTCTTCTTCGGCGGCGGCGGCGTCATCAGTGGCGAGCTGACTTGTCGGCTGTCGGAAGGGCTCGTCTCTAGGGGTGTTTGCGACTCGCGAGGCAGCATCAATCAGATTGTACGTTCTAGATCGGCTGATTTCAAAGTTCAGGTAACCTGCTTTCTCACAAAGACCTGTAAGTTTTCTAGAAAGTCGTGCTTGGACTGTGGTAAGCTCATTAATGAAGAACATCTTGCATTTCCAATGAAGCCATCGCCATTCTTCAGTCGTCTCCCCTATTATCATCGCCGATCTCGACATGCTTCTCTGAAGATATGCCTTTCTTCTGAAAGCATCCCGTATTTCTTCGTTGAGAATGGTTTTGTGCAGAATGTTCACTTGAGTCGTGACTTGTCGGTTGGGATGATTCTTCGTTATTTGTGTAGTTTTGTCAGATATGAATCTAGGTAAGATCTTAAGTGATCTACAGTCCAGGAGGAAACTTATTTGACCTGATGTGCGCGCTAGTTTTTGATTGAATCCGACGAAATTGACCATCTCTCTCGATCGATCATTGATCTGTAAAGTTTTTATGTGGGCGAGGATGGATGACATGATTATAATTAATATATGGAGGTTGGAAATGATCTTACGCATGTCAAAGTATTTTTATTTTTGGCAAAATAAATATACAAAACAATGAAACAAGCTTTCGGCATTACGCCATCGTCAAGTCTGACTAAATTAACATGTTTTTGATTTTCAAAAGCTAGAGCGCACAATCACATTCTCTCAGGCATCCTCTCAACAGCATATTCACTTTTAACATATTGCAATTCGTTGTAAATTCTGTGGAACATTGTACATGGCAAATAACAATTTAGAACAAAGTATCATGACATACAAAACATACAACACGACATGCAAACAATATACCATTCAATGATGACAATCTATCATACCTGCAATGTCAGCCGCATACATTAATAAAGATAAATATTGCATCAAACATTGGTGCATATCGGGCGTAAACACTGCCAAAATGAAACATTGATAAACACTGCCGCTGTTCTGAGCTCGTTCCAGTCAATTAGTCGTGAGTCGGGCAAGTCGGTGAGGAGCTTGTGTGTGTGTGTGTGTGTGTGTGTGTGTGTGTGTGTGTATAGGTGTGCCTTGTGCCTGAGTGAGTGAGTGAGCGAGTGAGTGAGAGAGTGAGTGAGTAAACGAGCGAGTAAATGAGTGAGTGAGTGAGTGTGTGAGTGAGCGTGTGAGTAAGTAAGTGAGTGAGTAAGAGAAGAAGTGAGTGAGTGTTATGACCTATGGTTTACGAGCGAGGGGCCATGAGCTTTTCATCATGTTTAACGTGGGCTTTAGGTCTCTAATTTTTACTGATTCAGTTATTTTTAGTTCAGCGGAGTCCCGCCCCCAACCGATTATATCGATAGTAAAGCCGGAGTTGATTTCAGTGCTACTTGAGTTGAAGTGCGAATCAGCGATATGTTCTCCTAGTGGGGTGTCGGGTTTTCTCAGGCGAGCGTCACTAAGGTGCTCGTTGAAACGATAACGTACAGGGCGAGTACTTTCTCCAATGTAAAACTCAGTCCTTCCATTTCTTTCACAGATACTGCAGGTAATTTTATAGACTGTGTTCTTCTTAGTGCACTTACCCTTCAGTCCACTCTCACAGGTGTGGCAGTGTTTGGTCCCGGCTGGGCAGGGCGGCTTAGAGAAGGCTGAAGTAATAAGTTTGTGTCCTACTGTGGGGCCACTAATCCAGGCTACTTTGATGTTAGTTTTGGATCTTTTCAAAATACCGTTGACTCTTCTAACGACGTTTTCGTCTAAGTAGGGAAGCCGCATGAAAATATCGTGTTCTTTCTTACGCATAATTTTACGTTCACCACGCTTGTGAAGGTTATTCTTTATGCTAGTGTCTAACATGGCGGTAGGGTACCCGTTCTGCTCGAACAAAAATTGTATGCGTTTGACGCTACGATCCCTCGTCTGGTCGTCAGATGACACTCTCACCGCTCGCCTAATCTGGGAATTAAGAACGGCCTTCTTGGTGCTCATGGGGTGGGCGGACGTAAAGTGGAGAATAATCGGGGCTGCCATCGGTTTAAAGTATAATTCCGTGGTGTACTCACTGGTGGGGTATACTGTTATCAGGGTGTCTAGGAAAGGAAGTTGACCTGTGCTGAAGGTAGACTCCATTGTGAAGCTTATGGATCGGTTGTAAGCATTAATGCAGTCGTAAAAATGGTTCAGGCGATCAATTCCATGTGTCCAGACACCGACTATATCGTCAATGTAACGTAAGTATAGGGCAGGGGCAAATTCAAAGTTCGACATAAATCCAGTCTCTAATATATGCATGAAGGTGATGGCCACGGGAGGGGCTATCCTGTTTCCCATCGCGATGCCTGACGTTTGCTTGAATATTTTAGATCCGAAACGTACGAAATTGTTAGTGAGAATATGACGCAGCAGAGTACGAAGATCCGAAAGTGTGATTCCGAATAAATTGACTTTGGTGATATTATTTTCAATCAGGGTTATCACTGCATCAATCCCCTCCTGGATAGGAATGCTTCCGTAAAGGTTACACACATCTAGAGAGAAAATGATGGATCCAGGCGGGAGGCTCTTGGGGAAGGTAGCGTTGAGTTTCGTAAGGAAAGTATCTGTGTTGGGTAGATGCGCCGGAATAAGACTAAGAATTTGGGCAAGAATACACTGAATGAACCAGGACAGCTTATCTAGGGGATCACCGCAAGCCGAGACTATGGGACGCAGCGGGTTACCTGTTTTGTGTGTCTTCGGTAGACCATATAATTCTGCTGTTCGAGCATGCTGTGGGAGAAGGCGTTGTATGTAGTCGTTTGGGATTTTGTCTTTCAGAGTAGATTTGGTGAGGTTTTTAGTTTGTTCTTCTAGTCTAGGGGTCGGATTTTTCTTTACATTTTCATAAGAGGTGACAATGCTTTCTGCCTTTTCTACATAGTCTAACGTGTTCATAACTACCAAGCTTTTGCACTTATCAGATCTTTTGATGATTATATCTTGGTCTTCTTTGATAGCTTTCAAGTCTAGCTGTTGAGTGGGTGTCCAGTTCAGTGGTGTCTTTCTTGCTCCTTTATAGATGCCGATGACTTTCTTTTTTATATCCTCTAGATCGCGTTCTAGATCAGCTGATACGACTGGTGGTTGGCTGGCAATGGTGTCAGAGAAGAACGGGCGTGGCAGCTTGGACACTTCTTCTGCTTCATCTCCGTCTTCTTCTTCTCCTTCTTCTCCTCTGTCTTGTTCTTGACTGAGACGGTCTGGCGGGCTTGGGCCATTTCTTTCTGCTCTTTTCGTCTCTATCGCGCTCTTCCATTTTAGTCCGTAAAATGCTCTTTCCAAGCCGACCTCTACAGATTGCAGCAGATCATTGGACACACGGTTAGTCAGAGCGTACTTTGGGCCCTTACTCAGAAGGGATATGGTGTCGGTATTCAGTCTTTTGTTGGATAAATTCACGAGCTGAGGCTGCCCATCTTGTGACTGTGCTATGGCGGAGTCATCGGTGGCGGGCTGACTTGTCGGCTGTCCCATGGGCTCGTCTTCGGTGGCGGCGGGGTCATCAGTGGCGGGCTGACTTGCCGGCTGTCCAATGGCCTCTTCTTCTTCGGCGGCGGCGGCGTCATCAGTGGCGAGCTGACTTGTCGGCTGTCGGAAGGGCTCGTCTCTAGGGGTGTTTGCGACTCGCGAGGCAGCATCAATCAGATTGTACGTTCTAGATCGGCTGATTTCAAAGTTCAGGTAACCTGCTTTCTCACAAAGACCTGTAAGTTTTCTAGAAAGTCGTGCTTGGACTGTGGTAAGCTCATTAATGAAGAACATCTTGCATTTCCAATGAAGCCATCGCCATTCTTCAGTCGTCTCCCCTATTATCATCGCCGATCTCGACATGCTTCTCTGAAGATATGCCTTTCTTCTGAAAGCATCCCGTATTTCTTCGTTGAGAATGGTTTTGTGCAGAATGTTCACTTGAGTCGTGACTTGTCGGTTGGGATGATTCTTCGTTATTTGTGTAGTTTTGTCAGATATGAATCTAGGTAAGATCTTAAGTGATCTACAGTCCAGGAGGAAACTTATTTGACCTGATGTGCGCGCTAGTTTTTGATTGAATCCGACGAAATTGACCATCTCTCTCGATCGATCATTGATCTGTAAAGTTTTTATGTGGGCGAGGATGGATGACATGATTATAATTAATATATGGAGGTTGGAAATGATCTTACGCATGTCAAAGTATTTTTATTTTTGGCAAAATAAATATACAAAACAATGAAACAAGCTTTCGGCATTACGCCATCGTCAAGTCTGACTAAATTAACATGTTTTTGATTTTCAAAAGCTAGAGCGCACAATCACATTCTCTCAGGCATCCTCTCAACAGCATATTCACTTTTAACATATTGCAATTCGTTGTAAATTCTGTGGAACATTGTACATGGCAAATAACAATTTAGAACAAAGTATCATGACATACAAAACATACAACACGACATGCAAACAATATACCATTCAATGATGACAATCTATCATACCTGCAATGTCAGCCGCATACATTAATAAAGATAAATATTGCATCAAACATTGGTGCATATCGGGCGTAAACACTGCCAAAATGAAACATTGATAAACACTGCCGCTGTTCTGAGCTCGTTCCAGTCAATTAGTCGTGAGTCGGGCAAGTCGGTGAGGAGCTTGTGTGTGTGTGTGTGTGTGTGTGTGTGTGTGTGTGTGTATAGGTGTGCCTTGTGCCTGAGTGAGTGAGTGAGCGAGTGAGTGAGAGAGTGAGTGAGTAAACGAGCGAGTAAATGAGTGAGTGAGTGAGTGTGTGAGTGAGCGTGTGAGTAAGTAAGTGAGTGAGTAAGAGAAGAAGTGAGTGAGTGTTATGACCTATGGTTTACGAGCGAGGGGCCATGAGCTTTTCATCATGTTTAACGTGGGCTTTAGGTCTCTAATTTTTACTGATTCAGTTATTTTTAGTTCAGCGGAGTCCCGCCCCCAACCGATTATATCGATAGTAAAGCCGGAGTTGATTTCAGTGCTACTTGAGTTGAAGTGCGAATCAGCGATATGTTCTCCTAGTGGGGTGTCGGGTTTTCTCAGGCGAGCGTCACTAAGGTGCTCGTTGAAACGATAACGTACAGGGCGAGTACTTTCTCCAATGTAAAACTCAGTCCTTCCATTTCTTTCACAGATACTGCAGGTAATTTTATAGACTGTGTTCTTCTTAGTGCACTTACCCTTCAGTCCACTCTCACAGGTGTGGCAGTGTTTGGTCCCGGCTGGGCAGGGCGGCTTAGAGAAGGCTGAAGTAATAAGTTTGTGTCCTACTGTGGGGCCACTAATCCAGGCTACTTTGATGTTAGTTTTGGATCTTTTCAAAATACCGTTGACTCTTCTAACGACGTTTTCGTCTAAGTAGGGAAGCCGCATGAAAATATCGTGTTCTTTCTTACGCATAATTTTACGTTCACCACGCTTGTGAAGGTTATTCTTTATGCTAGTGTCTAACATGGCGGTAGGGTACCCGTTCTGCTCGAACAAAAATTGTATGCGTTTGACGCTACGATCCCTCGTCTGGTCGTCAGATGACACTCTCACCGCTCGCCTAATCTGGGAATTAAGAACGGCCTTCTTGGTGCTCATGGGGTGGGCGGACGTAAAGTGGAGAATAATCGGGGCTGCCATCGGTTTAAAGTATAATTCCGTGGTGTACTCACTGGTGGGGTATACTGTTATCAGGGTGTCTAGGAAAGGAAGTTGACCTGTGCTGAAGGTAGACTCCATTGTGAAGCTTATGGATCGGTTGTAAGCATTAATGCAGTCGTAAAAATGGTTCAGGCGATCAATTCCATGTGTCCAGACACCGACTATATCGTCAATGTAACGTAAGTATAGGGCAGGGGCAAATTCAAAGTTCGACATAAATCCAGTCTCTAATATATGCATGAAGGTGATGGCCACGGGAGGGGCTATCCTGTTTCCCATCGCGATGCCTGACGTTTGCTTGAATATTTTAGATCCGAAACGTACGAAATTGTTAGTGAGAATATGACGCAGCAGAGTACGAAGATCCGAAAGTGTGATTCCGAATAAATTGACTTTGGTGATATTATTTTCAATCAGGGTTATCACTGCATCAATCCCCTCCTGGATAGGAATGCTTCCGTAAAGGTTACACACATCTAGAGAGAAAATGATGGATCCAGGCGGGAGGCTCTTGGGGAAGGTAGCGTTGAGTTTCGTAAGGAAAGTATCTGTGTTGGGTAGATGCGCCGGAATAAGACTAAGAATTTGGGCAAGAATACACTGAATGAACCAGGACAGCTTATCTAGGGGATCACCGCAAGCCGAGACTATGGGACGCAGCGGGTTACCTGTTTTGTGTGTCTTCGGTAGACCATATAATTCTGCTGTTCGAGCATGCTGTGGGAGAAGGCGTTGTATGTAGTCGTTTGGGATTTTGTCTTTCAGAGTAGATTTGGTGAGGTTTTTAGTTTGTTCTTCTAGTCTAGGGGTCGGATTTTTCTTTACATTTTCATAAGAGGTGACAATGCTTTCTGCCTTTTCTACATAGTCTAACGTGTTCATAACTACCAAGCTTTTGCACTTATCAGATCTTTTGATGATTATATCTTGGTCTTCTTTGATAGCTTTCAAGTCTAGCTGTTGAGTGGGTGTCCAGTTCAGTGGTGTCTTTCTTGCTCCTTTATAGATGCCGATGACTTTCTTTTTTATATCCTCTAGATCGCGTTCTAGATCAGCTGATACGACTGGTGGTTGGCTGGCAATGGTGTCAGAGAAGAACGGGCGTGGCAGCTTGGACACTTCTTCTGCTTCATCTCCGTCTTCTTCTTCTCCTTCTTCTCCTCTGTCTTGTTCTTGACTGAGACGGTCTGGCGGGCTTGGGCCATTTCTTTCTGCTCTTTTCGTCTCTATCGCGCTCTTCCATTTTAGTCCGTAAAATGCTCTTTCCAAGCCGACCTCTACAGATTGCAGCAGATCATTGGACACACGGTTAGTCAGAGCGTACTTTGGGCCCTTACTCAGAAGGGATATGGTGTCGGTATTCAGTCTTTTGTTGGATAAATTCACGAGCTGAGGCTGCCCATCTTGTGACTGTGCTATGGCGGAGTCATCGGTGGCGGGCTGACTTGTCGGCTGTCCCATGGGCTCGTCTTCGGTGGCGGCGGGGTCATCAGTGGCGGGCTGACTTGCCGGCTGTCCAATGGCCTCTTCTTCTTCGGCGGCGGCGGCGTCATCAGTGGCGAGCTGACTTGTCGGCTGTCGGAAGGGCTCGTCTCTAGGGGTGTTTGCGACTCGCGAGGCAGCATCAATCAGATTGTACGTTCTAGATCGGCTGATTTCAAAGTTCAGGTAACCTGCTTTCTCACAAAGACCTGTAAGTTTTCTAGAAAGTCGTGCTTGGACTGTGGTAAGCTCATTAATGAAGAACATCTTGCATTTCCAATGAAGCCATCGCCATTCTTCAGTCGTCTCCCCTATTATCATCGCCGATCTCGACATGCTTCTCTGAAGATATGCCTTTCTTCTGAAAGCATCCCGTATTTCTTCGTTGAGAATGGTTTTGTGCAGAATGTTCACTTGAGTCGTGACTTGTCGGTTGGGATGATTCTTCGTTATTTGTGTAGTTTTGTCAGATATGAATCTAGGTAAGATCTTAAGTGATCTACAGTCCAGGAGGAAACTTATTTGACCTGATGTGCGCGCTAGTTTTTGATTGAATCCGACGAAATTGACCATCTCTCTCGATCGATCATTGATCTGTAAAGTTTTTATGTGGGCGAGGATGGATGACATGATTATAATTAATATATGGAGGTTGGAAATGATCTTACGCATGTCAAAGTATTTTTATTTTTGGCAAAATAAATATACAAAACAATGAAACAAGCTTTCGGCATTACGCCATCGTCAAGTCTGACTAAATTAACATGTTTTTGATTTTCAAAAGCTAGAGCGCACAATCACATTCTCTCAGGCATCCTCTCAACAGCATATTCACTTTTAACATATTGCAATTCGTTGTAAATTCTGTGGAACATTGTACATGGCAAATAACAATTTAGAACAAAGTATCATGACATACAAAACATACAACACGACATGCAAACAATATACCATTCAATGATGACAATCTATCATACCTGCAATGTCAGCCGCATACATTAATAAAGATAAATATTGCATCAAACATTGGTGCATATCGGGCGTAAACACTGCCAAAATGAAACATTGATAAACACTGCCGCTGTTCTGAGCTCGTTCCAGTCAATTAGTCGTGAGTCGGGCAAGTCGGTGAGGAGCTTGTGTGTGTGTGTGTGTGTGTGTGTGTGTGTGTGTGTGTATAGGTGTGCCTTGTGCCTGAGTGAGTGAGTGAGCGAGTGAGTGAGAGAGTGAGTGAGTAAACGAGCGAGTAAATGAGTGAGTGAGTGAGTGTGTGAGTGAGCGTGTGAGTAAGTAAGTGAGTGAGTAAGAGAAGAAGTGAGTGAGTGTTATGACCTATGGTTTACGAGCGAGGGGCCATGAGCTTTTCATCATGTTTAACGTGGGCTTTAGGTCTCTAATTTTTACTGATTCAGTTATTTTTAGTTCAGCGGAGTCCCGCCCCCAACCGATTATATCGATAGTAAAGCCGGAGTTGATTTCAGTGCTACTTGAGTTGAAGTGCGAATCAGCGATATGTTCTCCTAGTGGGGTGTCGGGTTTTCTCAGGCGAGCGTCACTAAGGTGCTCGTTGAAACGATAACGTACAGGGCGAGTACTTTCTCCAATGTAAAACTCAGTCCTTCCATTTCTTTCTTAGATACTGCAGGTAATTTTATAGACTGTGTTCTTCTTAGTGCACTTACCCTTCAGTCCACTCTCACAGGTGTGGCAGTGTTTGGTCCCGGCTGGGCAGGGCGGCTTAGAGAAGGCTGAAGTAATAAGTTTGTGTCCTACTGTGGGGCCACTAATCCAGGCTACTTTGATGTTAGTTTTGGATCTTTTCAAAATACCGTTGACTCTTCTAACGACGTTTTCGTCTAAGTAGGGAAGCCGCATGAAAATATCGTGTTCTTTCTTACGCATAATTTTACGTTCACCACGCTTGTGAAGGTTATTCTTTATGCTAGTGTCTAACATGGCGGTAGGGTACCCGTTCTGCTCGAACAAAAATTGTATGCGTTTGACGCTACGATCCCTCGTCTGGTCGTCAGATGACACTCTCACCGCTCGCCTAATCTGGGAATTAAGAACGGCCTTCTTGGTGCTCATGGGGTGGGCGGACGTAAAGTGGAGAATAATCGGGGCTGCCATCGGTTTAAAGTATAATTCCGTGGTGTACTCACTGGTGGGGTATACTGTTATCAGGGTGTCTAGGAAAGGAAGTTGACCTGTGCTGAAGGTAGACTCCATTGTGAAGCTTATGGATCGGTTGTAAGCATTAATGCAGTCGTAAAAATGGTTCAGGCGATCAATTCCATGTGTCCAGACACCGACTATATCGTCAATGTAACGTAAGTATAGGGCAGGGGCAAATTCAAAGTTCGACATAAATCCAGTCTCTAATATATGCATGAAGGTGATGGCCACGGGAGGGGCTATCCTGTTTCCCATCGCGATGCCTGACGTTTGCTTGAATATTTTAGATCCGAAACGTACGAAATTGTTAGTGAGAATATGACGCAGCAGAGTACGAAGATCCGAAAGTGTGATTCCGAATAAATTGACTTTGGTGATATTATTTTCAATCAGGGTTATCACTGCATCAATCCCCTCCTGGATAGGAATGCTTCCGTAAAGGTTACACACATCTAGAGAGAAAATGATGGATCCAGGCGGGAGGCTCTTGGGGAAGGTAGCGTTGAGTTTCGTAAGGAAAGTATCTGTGTTGGGTAGATGCGCCGGAATAAGACTAAGAATTTGGGCAAGAATACACTGAATGAACCAGGACAGCTTATCTAGGGGATCACCGCAAGCCGAGACTATGGGACGCAGCGGGTTACCTGTTTTGTGTGTCTTCGGTAGACCATATAATTCTGCTGTTCGAGCATGCTGTGGGAGAAGGCGTTGTATGTAGTCGTTTGGGATTTTGTCTTTCAGAGTAGATTTGGTGAGGTTTTTAGTTTGTTCTTCTAGTCTAGGGGTCGGATTTTTCTTTACATTTTCATAAGAGGTGACAATGCTTTCTGCCTTTTCTACATAGTCTAACGTGTTCATAACTACCAAGCTTTTGCACTTATCAGATCTTTTGATGATTATATCTTGGTCTTCTTTGATAGCTTTCAAGTCTAGCTGTTGAGTGGGTGTCCAGTTCAGTGGTGTCTTTCTTGCTCCTTTATAGATGCCGATGACTTTCTTTTTTATATCCTCTAGATCGCGTTCTAGATCAGCTGATACGACTGGTGGTTGGCTGGCAATGGTGTCAGAGAAGAACGGGCGTGGCAGCTTGGACACTTCTTCTGCTTCATCTCCGTCTTCTTCTTCTCCTTCTTCTCCTCTGTCTTGTTCTTGACTGAGACGGTCTGGCGGGCTTGGGCCATTTCTTTCTGCTCTTTTCGTCTCTATCGCGCTCTTCCATTTTAGTCCGTAAAATGCTCTTTCCAAGCCGACCTCTACAGATTGCAGCAGATCATTGGACACACGGTTAGTCAGAGCGTACTTTGGGCCCTTACTCAGAAGGGATATGGTGTCGGTATTCAGTCTTTTGTTGGATAAATTCACGAGCTGAGGCTGCCCATCTTGTGACTGTGCTATGGCGGAGTCATCGGTGGCGGGCTGACTTGTCGGCTGTCCCATGGGCTCGTCTTCGGTGGCGGCGGGGTCATCAGTGGCGGGCTGACTTGCCGGCTGTCCAATGGCCTCTTCTTCTTCGGCGGCGGCGGCGTCATCAGTGGCGAGCTGACTTGTCGGCTGTCGGAAGGGCTCGTCTCTAGGGGTGTTTGCGACTCGCGAGGCAGCATCAATCAGATTGTACGTTCTAGATCGGCTGATTTCAAAGTTCAGGTAACCTGCTTTCTCACAAAGACCTGTAAGTTTTCTAGAAAGTCGTGCTTGGACTGTGGTAAGCTCATTAATGAAGAACATCTTGCATTTCCAATGAAGCCATCGCCATTCTTCAGTCGTCTCCCCTATTATCATCGCCGATCTCGACATGCTTCTCTGAAGATATGCCTTTCTTCTGAAAGCATCCCGTATTTCTTCGTTGAGAATGGTTTTGTGCAGAATGTTCACTTGAGTCGTGACTTGTCGGTTGGGATGATTCTTCGTTATTTGTGTAGTTTTGTCAGATATGAATCTAGGTAAGATCTTAAGTGATCTACAGTCCAGGAGGAAACTTATTTGACCTGATGTGCGCGCTAGTTTTTGATTGAATCCGACGAAATTGACCATCTCTCTCGATCGATCATTGATCTGTAAAGTTTTTATGTGGGCGAGGATGGATGACATGATTATAATTAATATATGGAGGTTGGAAATGATCTTACGCATGTCAAAGTATTTTTATTTTTGGCAAAATAAATATACAAAACAATGAAACAAGCTTTCGGCATTACGCCATCGTCAAGTCTGACTAAATTAACATGTTTTTGATTTTCAAAAGCTAGAGCGCACAATCACATTCTCTCAGGCATCCTCTCAACAGCATATTCACTTTTAACATATTGCAATTCGTTGTAAATTCTGTGGAACATTGTACATGGCAAATAACAATTTAGAACAAAGTATCATGACATACAAAACATACAACACGACATGCAAACAATATACCATTCAATGATGACAATCTATCATACCTGCAATGTCAGCCGCATACATTAATAAAGATAAATATTGCATCAAACATTGGTGCATATCGGGCGTAAACACTGCCAAAATGAAACATTGATAAACACTGCCGCTGTTCTGAGCTCGTTCCAGTCAATTAGTCGTGAGTCGGGCAAGTCGGTGAGGAGCTTGTGTGTGTGTGTGTGTGTGTGTGTGTGTGTGTGTGTGTATAGGTGTGCCTTGTGCCTGAGTGAGTGAGTGAGCGAGTGAGTGAGAGAGTGAGTGAGTAAACGAGCGAGTAAATGAGTGAGTGAGTGAGTGTGTGAGTGAGCGTGTGAGTAAGTAAGTGAGTGAGTAAGAGAAGAAGTGAGTGAGTGTTATGACCTATGGTTTACGAGCGAGGGGCCATGAGCTTTTCATCATGTTTAACGTGGGCTTTAGGTCTCTAATTTTTACTGATTCAGTTATTTTTAGTTCAGCGGAGTCCCGCCCCCAACCGATTATATCGATAGTAAAGCCGGAGTTGATTTCAGTGCTACTTGAGTTGAAGTGCGAATCAGCGATATGTTCTCCTAGTGGGGTGTCGGGTTTTCTCAGGCGAGCGTCACTAAGGTGCTCGTTGAAACGATAACGTACAGGGCGAGTACTTTCTCCAATGTAAAACTCAGTCCTTCCATTTCTTTCACAGATACTGCAGGTAATTTTATAGACTGTGTTCTTCTTAGTGCACTTACCCTTCAGTCCACTCTCACAGGTGTGGCAGTGTTTGGTCCCGGCTGGGCAGGGCGGCTTAGAGAAGGCTGAAGTAATAAGTTTGTGTCCTACTGTGGGGCCACTAATCCAGGCTACTTTGATGTTAGTTTTGGATCTTTTCAAAATACCGTTGACTCTTCTAACGACGTTTTCGTCTAAGTAGGGAAGCCGCATGAAAATATCGTGTTCTTTCTTACGCATAATTTTACGTTCACCACGCTTGTGAAGGTTATTCTTTATGCTAGTGTCTAACATGGCGGTAGGGTACCCGTTCTGCTCGAACAAAAATTGTATGCGTTTGACGCTACGATCCCTCGTCTGGTCGTCAGATGACACTCTCACCGCTCGCCTAATCTGGGAATTAAGAACGGCCTTCTTGGTGCTCATGGGGTGGGCGGACGTAAAGTGGAGAATAATCGGGGCTGCCATCGGTTTAAAGTATAATTCCGTGGTGTACTCACTGGTGGGGTATACTGTTATCAGGGTGTCTAGGAAAGGAAGTTGACCTGTGCTGAAGGTAGACTCCATTGTGAAGCTTATGGATCGGTTGTAAGCATTAATGCAGTCGTAAAAATGGTTCAGGCGATCAATTCCATGTGTCCAGACACCGACTATATCGTCAATGTAACGTAAGTATAGGGCAGGGGCAAATTCAAAGTTCGACATAAATCCAGTCTCTAATATATGCATGAAGGTGATGGCCACGGGAGGGGCTATCCTGTTTCCCATCGCGATGCCTGACGTTTGCTTGAATATTTTAGATCCGAAACGTACGAAATTGTTAGTGAGAATATGACGCAGCAGAGTACGAAGATCCGAAAGTGTGATTCCGAATAAATTGACTTTGGTGATATTATTTTCAATCAGGGTTATCACTGCATCAATCCCCTCCTGGATAGGAATGCTTCCGTAAAGGTTACACACATCTAGAGAGAAAATGATGGATCCAGGCGGGAGGCTCTTGGGGAAGGTAGCGTTGAGTTTCGTAAGGAAAGTATCTGTGTTGGGTAGATGCGCCGGAATAAGACTAAGAATTTGGGCAAGAATACACTGAATGAACCAGGACAGCTTATCTAGGGGATCACCGCAAGCCGAGACTATGGGACGCAGCGGGTTACCTGTTTTGTGTGTCTTCGGTAGACCATATAATTCTGCTGTTCGAGCATGCTGTGGGAGAAGGCGTTGTATGTAGTCGTTTGGGATTTTGTCTTTCAGAGTAGATTTGGTGAGGTTTTTAGTTTGTTCTTCTAGTCTAGGGGTCGGATTTTTCTTTACATTTTCATAAGAGGTGACAATGCTTTCTGCCTTTTCTACATAGTCTAACGTGTTCATAACTACCAAGCTTTTGCACTTATCAGATCTTTTGATGATTATATCTTGGTCTTCTTTGATAGCTTTCAAGTCTAGCTGTTGAGTGGGTGTCCAGTTCAGTGGTGTCTTTCTTGCTCCTTTATAGATGCCGATGACTTTCTTTTTTATATCCTCTAGATCGCGTTCTAGATCAGCTGATACGACTGGTGGTTGGCTGGCAATGGTGTCAGAGAAGAACGGGCGTGGCAGCTTGGACACTTCTTCTGCTTCATCTCCGTCTTCTTCTTCTCCTTCTTCTCCTCTGTCTTGTTCTTGACTGAGACGGTCTGGCGGGCTTGGGCCATTTCTTTCTGCTCTTTTCGTCTCTATCGCGCTCTTCCATTTTAGTCCGTAAAATGCTCTTTCCAAGCCGACCTCTACAGATTGCAGCAGATCATTGGACACACGGTTAGTCAGAGCGTACTTTGGGCCCTTACTCAGAAGGGATATGGTGTCGGTATTCAGTCTTTTGTTGGATAAATTCACGAGCTGAGGCTGCCCATCTTGTGACTGTGCTATGGCGGAGTCATCGGTGGCGGGCTGACTTGTCGGCTGTCCCATGGGCTCGTCTTCGGTGGCGGCGGGGTCATCAGTGGCGGGCTGACTTGCCGGCTGTCCAATGGCCTCTTCTTCTTCGGCGGCGGCGGCGTCATCAGTGGCGAGCTGACTTGTCGGCTGTCGGAAGGGCTCGTCTCTAGGGGTGTTTGCGACTCGCGAGGCAGCATCAATCAGATTGTACGTTCTAGATCGGCTGATTTCAAAGTTCAGGTAACCTGCTTTCTCACAAAGACCTGTAAGTTTTCTAGAAAGTCGTGCTTGGACTGTGGTAAGCTCATTAATGAAGAACATCTTGCATTTCCAATGAAGCCATCGCCATTCTTCAGTCGTCTCCCCTATTATCATCGCCGATCTCGACATGCTTCTCTGAAGATATGCCTTTCTTCTGAAAGCATCCCGTATTTCTTCGTTGAGAATGGTTTTGTGCAGAATGTTCACTTGAGTCGTGACTTGTCGGTTGGGATGATTCTTCGTTATTTGTGTAGTTTTGTCAGATATGAATCTAGGTAAGATCTTAAGTGATCTACAGTCCAGGAGGAAACTTATTTGACCTGATGTGCGCGCTAGTTTTTGATTGAATCCGACGAAATTGACCATCTCTCTCGATCGATCATTGATCTGTAAAGTTTTTATGTGGGCGAGGATGGATGACATGATTATAATTAATATATGGAGGTTGGAAATGATCTTACGCATGTCAAAGTATTTTTATTTTTGGCAAAATAAATATACAAAACAATGAAACAAGCTTTCGGCATTACGCCATCGTCAAGTCTGACTAAATTAACATGTTTTTGATTTTCAAAAGCTAGAGCGCACAATCACATTCTCTCAGGCATCCTCTCAACAGCATATTCACTTTTAACATATTGCAATTCGTTGTAAATTCTGTGGAACATTGTACATGGCAAATAACAATTTAGAACAAAGTATCATGACATACAAAACATACAACACGACATGCAAACAATATACCATTCAATGATGACAATCTATCATACCTGCAATGTCAGCCGCATACATTAATAAAGATAAATATTGCATCAAACATTGGTGCATATCGGGCGTAAACACTGCCAAAATGAAACATTGATAAACACTGCCGCTGTTCTGAGCTCGTTCCAGTCAATTAGTCGTGAGTCGGGCAAGTCGGTGAGGAGCTTGTGTGTGTGTGTGTGTGTGTGTGTGTGTGTGTGTGTGTATAGGTGTGCCTTGTGCCTGAGTGAGTGAGTGAGCGAGTGAGTGAGAGAGTGAGTGAGTAAACGAGCGAGTAAATGAGTGAGTGAGTGAGTGTGTGAGTGAGCGTGTGAGTAAGTAAGTGAGTGAGTAAGAGAAGAAGTGAGTGAGTGTTATGACCTATGGTTTACGAGCGAGGGGCCATGAGCTTTTCATCATGTTTAACGTGGGCTTTAGGTCTCTAATTTTTACTGATTCAGTTATTTTTAGTTCAGCGGAGTCCCGCCCCCAACCGATTATATCGATAGTAAAGCCGGAGTTGATTTCAGTGCTACTTGAGTTGAAGTGCGAATCAGCGATATGTTCTCCTAGTGGGGTGTCGGGTTTTCTCAGGCGAGCGTCACTAAGGTGCTCGTTGAAACGATAACGTACAGGGCGAGTACTTTCTCCAATGTAAAACTCAGTCCTTCCATTTCTTTCACAGATACTGCAGGTAATTTTATAGACTGTGTTCTTCTTAGTGCACTTACCCTTCAGTCCACTCTCACAGGTGTGGCAGTGTTTGGTCCCGGCTGGGCAGGGCGGCTTAGAGAAGGCTGAAGTAATAAGTTTGTGTCCTACTGTGGGGCCACTAATCCAGGCTACTTTGATGTTAGTTTTGGATCTTTTCAAAATACCGTTGACTCTTCTAACGACGTTTTCGTCTAAGTAGGGAAGCCGCATGAAAATATCGTGTTCTTTCTTACGCATAATTTTACGTTCACCACGCTTGTGAAGGTTATTCTTTATGCTAGTGTCTAACATGGCGGTAGGGTACCCGTTCTGCTCGAACAAAAATTGTATGCGTTTGACGCTACGATCCCTCGTCTGGTCGTCAGATGACACTCTCACCGCTCGCCTAATCTGGGAATTAAGAACGGCCTTCTTGGTGCTCATGGGGTGGGCGGACGTAAAGTGGAGAATAATCGGGGCTGCCATCGGTTTAAAGTATAATTCCGTGGTGTACTCACTGGTGGGGTATACTGTTATCAGGGTGTCTAGGAAAGGAAGTTGACCTGTGCTGAAGGTAGACTCCATTGTGAAGCTTATGGATCGGTTGTAAGCATTAATGCAGTCGTAAAAATGGTTCAGGCGATCAATTCCATGTGTCCAGACACCGACTATATCGTCAATGTAACGTAAGTATAGGGCAGGGGCAAATTCAAAGTTCGACATAAATCCAGTCTCTAATATATGCATGAAGGTGATGGCCACGGGAGGGGCTATCCTGTTTCCCATCGCGATGCCTGACGTTTGCTTGAATATTTTAGATCCGAAACGTACGAAATTGTTAGTGAGAATATGACGCAGCAGAGTACGAAGATCCGAAAGTGTGATTCCGAATAAATTGACTTTGGTGATATTATTTTCAATCAGGGTTATCACTGCATCAATCCCCTCCTGGATAGGAATGCTTCCGTAAAGGTTACACACATCTAGAGAGAAAATGATGGATCCAGGCGGGAGGCTCTTGGGGAAGGTAGCGTTGAGTTTCGTAAGGAAAGTATCTGTGTTGGGTAGATGCGCCGGAATAAGACTAAGAATTTGGGCAAGAATACACTGAATGAACCAGGACAGCTTATCTAGGGGATCACCGCAAGCCGAGACTATGGGACGCAGCGGGTTACCTGTTTTGTGTGTCTTCGGTAGACCAAATAATTCTGCTGTTCGAGCATGCTGTGGGAGAAGGCGTTGTATGTAGTCGTTTGGGATTTTGTCTTTCAGAGTAGATTTGGTGAGGTTTTTAGTTTGTTCTTCTAGTCTAGGGGTCGGATTTTTCTTTACATTTTCATAAGAGGTGACAATGCTTTCTGCCTTTTCTACATAGTCTAACGTGTTCATAACTACCAAGCTTTTGCACTTATCAGATCTTTTGATGATTATATCTTGGTCTTCTTTGATAGCTTTCAAGTCTAGCTGTTGAGTGGGTGTCCAGTTCAGTGGTGTCTTTCTTGCTCCTTTATAGATGCCGATGACTTTCTTTTTTATATCCTCTAGATCGCGTTCTAGATCAGCTGATACGACTGGTGGTTGGCTGGCAATGGTGTCAGAGAAGAACGGGCGTGGCAGCTTGGACACTTCTTCTGCTTCATCTCCGTCTTCTTCTTCTCCTTCTTCTCCTCTGTCTTGTTCTTGACTGAGACGGTCTGGCGGGCTTGGGCCATTTCTTTCTGCTCTTTTCGTCTCTATCGCGCTCTTCCATTTTAGTCCGTAAAATGCTCTTTCCAAGCCGACCTCTACAGATTGCAGCAGATCATTGGACACACGGTTAGTCAGAGCGTACTTTGGGCCCTTACTCAGAAGGGATATGGTGTCGGTATTCAGTCTTTTGTTGGATAAATTCACGAGCTGAGGCTGCCCATCTTGTGACTGTGCTATGGCGGAGTCATCGGTGGCGGGCTGACTTGTCGGCTGTCCCATGGGCTCGTCTTCGGTGGCGGCGGGGTCATCAGTGGCGGGCTGACTTGCCGGCTGTCCAATGGCCTCTTCTTCTTCGGCGGCGGCGGCGTCATCAGTGGCGAGCTGACTTGTCGGCTGTCGGAAGGGCTCGTCTCTAGGGGTGTTTGCGACTCGCGAGGCAGCATCAATCAGATTGTACGTTCTAGATCGGCTGATTTCAAAGTTCAGGTAACCTGCTTTCTCACAAAGACCTGTAAGTTTTCTAGAAAGTCGTGCTTGGACTGTGGTAAGCTCATTAATGAAGAACATCTTGCATTTCCAATGAAGCCATCGCCATTCTTCAGTCGTCTCCCCTATTATCATCGCCGATCTCGACATGCTTCTCTGAAGATATGCCTTTCTTCTGAAAGCATCCCGTATTTCTTCGTTAGCCAAACCATCACATTCCTGACTGAGTTATCAGTTTCCGAACGGATTAAGCTGGCACATGTTTCTGCAAATTAATCAAAGCAAACTAGTTTTCATCATATGAAATACTGCATGCATTGCATATTTGATCGGGTTTGGTACGATCAGCTGAACCTGTGGGCTCTACGAAACGCAATGGAAGCGTTCGACTCTCACTTTATTTAGATGGAGTTAAATAGCAATCCTCAGTATCTTCTGGCTCGATCGGATGACGTATGGCCATTGACAGCGACGGTTAATGTTCTAACAGGGACAGGGTAAGTATGCTGAATATTGATGTATTGTTGAGTCAACTGTGAACGTAGAGCGCTTTGCAAGGTATCCCACCGGTCTTTTACCGGTCTTTCACCGGTCTTTCACCGGTCTTTTACGTGTCTGTAATCAGATGCTGAATGCATGTCTGTGTGCAATGTGCAAGTAGGAATGTTTTACTTCTCTCGATTTGTTTCAGCTACTCGTGTAGCAGATACGACTTGAAAAATGTGTATCAAGGGAAGGTAAAGATGAATGAGGGTATTTAATATTTCCGCACTTAACCCGCCATTGCCGGGGGAGGGGGGGGGGGGTGTTTAACGTCCCCCCCCCCTCCTGATTAACTTTCGTAATAGCTAAAAAAAACAATACCGCTATCAACGTGAAACTGTAAGTACTTCTGCTACATCGATTTTACATCTTCTGTAAAAAAATAAAGCAGTTTTGTTGAACAAATTTCGAGTTATAGGGAATTTAGTGACGTCACTACACGCGAGTTTTACACAAAAATCAGCTAAACTTTAACAGACCGTACAAATTCCATATTGTGAGCAAAATGCATTCCAAAACACGAAAGGACAGAAAATGTCAAGGGCTACAACATGGCTATCTCAGGATCTTGACAATGTTGTTTTTGACCGACCGGGGCGCAAGTTTACAACCATGCTACGGAATTCGCACCGCCCGCCGGAGGTGACGTCACGTTGACGTCAGCTTCGTCGGTGCGAGGTGCGCACGGCTCATGGGAGGGTTTCATACGCGCAAACGCGCAGTCAGCTGCGTCGGTGCGAGGTGTGCACGGTTCATGGGAGGGTTTGCTGACGTACTCTCATAAGTAGGCGACTTACTGATTTATATTTACGGCTTCGGTCAGTATGGCAATCAGCCATGTAGTGAAGTGAATTAAGTCTCTGATAGCCTGTTTTATACATGCGAGATAGGCCATTTGGAAGTGGTAAGCGAGGTCTGCATGTCGCTGCACGGCGTCGGCTGCGTCTGCAGGAGATGAGCATGTATGTAGGTACTTGGTATGATTGCATGTCATGTCCTCACTCAACGAAGCGGCGCGGTGGAAGGACTAAGGAGAGATCTGCATGGTCGAAAATTGTATGTTCCTTGAAGTGATACCGCTAAGGTTACTTGTGTAGTGTCTATATTGAATGTGCCATGGCCGAACCCGTAGATATAATGTTACATGTATTCTTATTTCTAACCGATAAATATTAAGTCAGGTAGAGATATGCACCCATGTTACAACATGTTATAGAATAGTAGAACTGGTTCAAATGGTACCATCGTGAATCATAAGGGTAGGTATTTATGAATAATGCTGACAGCCACCCTGCACGACAAAATGGGCATGGCTAACACTAACTCAAAAGGCGGCATGCCAAAAAAAAAAAATTGTGTGTAACAATGCAAAACAGCACGGATGGATTTCAATAGAGTTGGTGGGCCCATTGCCCCGGGCCACCATCTTTGTGTTTGTCCTATCAACTTTTGCAAAGTTGAAGATATTTAAATGCTAAAAATAGGATAGGTTTTTCCACATATGCATCGACCAAGCTGGATTTTTTTCTCCAGATCTGAAATAGACATTTTCTTTACCAACATTTGTTTTTGAAGCTCCATCCATCCAAAACTGAAACAGTCCAGCTCACAATGCCAGTTTGCCAAGGTGTTTACAATTGTAATGACACACTAGCACCTGGCCGAATTTTTGCGATGCCTTTTGCAACTTGCCAGGCGTAGCGTATGCAATTGAACTGTAAAGTGCTGCCGTAAACTCAAAGAACACATTTCGCCACCACTAAAATTCCTCTCCGTTGATAGCGTTGGTGCTGAG
The DNA here is from genome assembly GCA_036785665.1 of Chirona hameri. Taxonomy (NCBI): domain Eukaryota; kingdom Metazoa; phylum Arthropoda; class Thecostraca; order Balanomorpha; family Balanidae; genus Chirona; species Chirona hameri. The sequence goes on along the minus strand of JAXIVJ010006390.1, from coordinate 44,016 downwards.
GCTTGTTACCTTCTTTCCGTTCCCCACTCTCACATTCATGCTAGCCAAACCAGTTGCATTAAACTAGTTTAAAGCAAAGTGAAATTAACAATAACTGTCGGAGTTTTAACTTTGAATGAATCTAAGTAAAATTAACAAAACTGGCAGAGCTGCTCTAAGCTAAGTAAAATAAATAATTATTTGTACATCTTGCGTCCGTAAAGCTAAAAACAATTTGCAGGCAATCAAAGTTTACAAAGTGTGAAGATAAACATAAACTCCCGACTCGGAAACTATGTACTGCGGCTTCCACGACCGTAACAAAATCCTAGGCTCTCTCCTTTCGCTTGTGCATAACTCGCTCGATCATGCCAGTAAAGAATCTCCCGACTGGCGGTCCCACTGTTTCTTTGCCTGCCTGTCATTGGTGACTCTGGTGTGACGTCATCCAAGCACTGACCAATCAGCACCTTAAGTTTGAATGCTGAGGTTGTGCCGGCATCCACAGAGCGTACTGACCAATCAGCGCTCGAAGTGCGAATCCCGTAGCATGATTATAAACTTGCACCCTCGCAGTGTTTACAATCGCCCTCGCAGAGGCGCACTCAGGGCTGGGGCGGACAGAGGCGCACTCAGCGAGAAGGCCGGTCGAGCACCACTCCCACACATGGACTATCGGGGATCGGACCTAAGCATTTTTAGTACAGTGTGTCCGCGTGAAAAGTGTACTCCGGTTTTCATCAATAACTTTGGCACAAAACATCTCACAGTCATGATTTGTATAACATTGTATTCACAAGATTTGTTTAAATGGCAAAACATGTATGCTATAACGGTGGTAGGTAAAGCCTTCTGCTGGCCTGATATAACAGCGTCTAAATCAGATGCTCCATATGAGCCCGCACCAATCTTTTCGAGCCCTGGAGAACGGAATCTGCCACCCTACGAATGGCGTACCCCGTCCTCATTGAACGACTGTTGCCGCCTTGTTTCCTGAAGAAAAAAATTGTCTTGTTTCCTGAACTTCTCCACCTGTTCATTCACAGAACTCTTGGCCGACGCCAAATCAGTGCTACGATGGTCCAATTGACCCTTTAGGAAGAGTTCCCGAGTATTGTCGTGGGACTTCGTTAAAATATATGTCTGTACGGAGAGCGCCTTCTGGACATCAGTCCACATTTTAAAACCCGCGCACTGCATGGGGGGTTGATTTCCGCCCCCCGCCCCCTCAGGTTTTTCTCAGATAGTGAAAAAACAACGGCGCTGCGCGCCGCCGTGTTTTAGCACACCTGTTACATCAATTGCGCACACTTTGAGAGAAAAAATTTAACTCGGGTCATGTCAGGTCAGGTCACCAGACCAGGTCAAGTGACCCCATCTCCAAAAAAAAATGTAGTTGTGCCAAAGCCAGAGTTTCTCACCGATCAGTTTGAAACTTACAGGGTGTCATGAGGACATAAGTACTTAACATTATTTTATCTCGGAACTTTGATATCGGTGACCTAAGGTCAGGTCAATTTCGTGACCACCCCATAATAAGTCAATGGGAAAATATTAAAATGCTTCCTATTTTAAGGATATGCATGATATTAGTCCAATTACTTCGGGATCATGTTATTATAGAATGTCATTGATGATCCAAGTGTAAGTTTTGTTCAGTGACCCATATGGGGTCATTTGAGGTCATCCGAGTTCACTATCACTTGTGTGTCAATAACTCGCGACATAATGAAGATAGATAAATAAAACCGACATAAATGTGTTTGTCTCGTCGAAACACGTCTCCCTATATGCAACATGACCTACTTGGGTCTTGACCTCAGGTCAAGGTCACGTGACCTGTGGTCAATTTTCGAAGTTGACCTAACAAGATTGCCATGTATATCAATCGAAGCACCTTGATGAGACAAACACAAACTAGCGTTAACGGTTTTCCGTTAGCTGTATTTGGTGAAAAGTTATTAACGAAAAACTGTTTTGCAAAAATGCAGCATTTTTACCCTTTTTTACCTCTGGAGCCTCAAATATTGACCTGAGATCAAATTTGAGGACATCATGTCGATTGCAAATGTCAATGGCTGGCGATCGCTTTTTGCCGTTTGTTTCTAGTTAGCATAGTTCCCGAGATATATTGGAATTTCTGGATCGAAGTCCTAAAACAGGAGAGAAAAAAACTGGAAAATTTTACCTTTGATGACCTCTGGTAACCTCAATTTTGATCGGACCCAAAAACATACAGAATTACTTTCGATATAACTTTTATCAAGTTATCGAACGGCGTTTTCTGCTTGCCACTATGTAGTGTAGTTTTCGAGATCTCACGGGGGAGGGGCGGAAATCACCCCCCTGCCGTTCGTGTTCGGCGCAAACCCCCTGCAGTGCGCGGGTTAATGAACCTGTTTCATGACTTTCTGGCGTGCCATGTTGTTGCTCTTCAGCACGTGAAGTTGAAAACTTATAGCTCGTGCTGTTAAAATCGCGAGCTTAAAACATGAGTACACTTTTGACGCGGACACCCGGTATGCAATTAGTTATCAATGGTCAAATTATTTGTGAAATTGATGTTGAATTAATGATAGGCAGAATTTAGCAATGTGTATGGAATTTATATAATCAGAACCTGCGAATGAGTACATTTCGGTGATCAAAACCCTGTTCTAAACGTAGTTGCATGGACCTTGACTCTTGCATTCGATGGCGTAATTTCAGTTCTCGTCAGAGTTTAGAAGCAAAACTTTTGTTGTGCTATTGAGTTGAATCCCTGTCCGACAACCCTTGATGTCATCTGACCTATTTGTGGCTGTTGTAACAAACCGCAGATCATCCCAACGAGGAGCAACTATTGAGCGCCGAAACGTCTGAAACCCACTTAACCGGTGTGGGCAAGTTTTCAGCCCGTTGCTCTCCCAATCCAAGTTTCCAGTTGCATTGGAGGACATGCTTTAGCTAAATCATGAACAAGTTCGCATAACACCTTTTGTCCGATCCCCGCTGACCAGACATGTGCTCGGATCCCGAAAACGGATCCCGGAATCTGATCTCTGCAATATGGATCCCGGATCCACTGGGATCATAGATCCACTTTCACAATTTGTCGATGGATCCACTGGGATCATATATCCGCCTTCAACATTGGTCGACGGATCCGCCGGGATCCGAGATCGCAGGCACCATTTTTGCATTGTGATCCACTGGTATTCCAGATCCACTATTATACAGATGTGTGTTTTCGGAACCCATATTTAAGAAATTATCGGTACTTTTCGATTCGTTGTAAATGGAAGTAGTTGTAAAGTCGAGAGATCCTCTGGGATCATAAATCCTATATGGTCGTATACCTTTAGTTATAATTTGTCAAGAAATACTATACTTATAGCGTAACATATAAGTCGGATCCTGTCGGATCTGAGATCCCTTAGGATCATGGACCCATTTTCAATTTTTTGTTTCATGTGGGATCCAAAATTCCTTGGCAAAATTAATCTAGGGATCCACTGGCATACAAGATCCGCTGTTGTATTTTGTCGTGGGATCCAGTGGGATCATAGATCCAGCATTGCGTTTTGTCGTGGGATCCAGTGGGATCATAGACCCTGCTTTGAGATCCATGCACATGTCTGCTTCTGACCACGCCCCAGTGATTCTGTCGGAGGGGCAATAATAGTTTGAAACATCACAAATTATTTGGGGGACGAATGGCGAATGCTCTGTGCTTCGCCTTTCGCTGACAGCGCGCGCCGCGTAGTGTGCCGATGTGGTGGACCGCTCTGCTATCATTCAAGCCTCATCCCGACTATGGCCAGAAGGTGCTGCTCAGAATAGTCCAATAACCATTGCTCTAGATTGCAAAAGCCATTGCTCTGACATGATGTCCCGTGGACGCTCCACAAACTCGCAGAGTAGCTAACGCTCCGCGAACACTTAAAGGCAAGTGTCGACCTTGGTAGATTCGAGAGAATGCTATACAATGACTAAACAGAGTACGCAGATAATTATTCTGCTATTAATTTGTCATAAAACCCGGGAACTGTGGAGATATTCATGAAATAAAATATTATACAACATGACGTCATTTTCAGATTTACGTCACAAACGCGTCACACCTCCCGATTCTATGGTGAATCGAATTAGGTAAACAGTGCCGCTTTATGTGCGCCGCCATTTTTATAATGCACACCTTAAGATACACATAACAGGTACGCCACCTGGTAGCACTTTCTTCTGTAACGTCACATGGATTCGATTTTTTGTCTGTGTCAACGACGGAAAAACGGTTATTTTCCTCAAGTCTTCCCTGAAGAACAAATTCACTTACAAAGTAGGAACCAGAGACACCTTTTGGAAGTTTTAAACATGAAGGAAGCAGATCAATCCCGAGGTCAATTCTAACGCTACGTGACGTCACGGCTGCCCGTCGTGGGCCATCCGCCATTCCCGGAAAACGCCTTCCGCTACGCTGCATTTGTTTGGTGAGCTGATTTGCGCTGAATATTTATTTGTTTGTTCTCGACAAGAATATCCCATTGCTGAGTCATAGTTGATCTTTGTTGCATGTGTTATTTGTTATGCATACTAAAACAAATATATGTAAGCTTCATTTGTGACCTGCTGAGTAGTGTATCAGTATACAAAGGCAGTGTATTTCACATTCAGGATTCAATACCTGCTCATTCCTAATTTGTATGAAATTGAGGCATACCAGTAATAACTACTAGTGACATATCATCACACACATTTTGCATGCGGTTTTGTAAAAGCAGACTTGACATACTTCAGAATCAGGCATGATGTGATACTGACAATTTGTGGTCATTGTTACCATTGTTATTGTGGTCATTGTTATGCAGCCAGGCTCAGCTGAGGTGCTGGAGGAAGAGCGCTGTGCCGAGCCAGGCTTGGCAGAGGGACGGCATATATAAACTCTGGATCGGTTTTTCCTTTGCTATGGTAAACTGCAAACAGTCACATCCAGGGGCTCCACCACAGGGGGCGGGGGGGGGGACGTGTCCCCCTAACATTTTGGATTTTAACATTACGCTTATGGGCGTTGCATGGAAATAATCGACTTCAGAATGCCTCCGTCCCCCCCCCCCCCAACTTTTGGAGGTGGCGGCGCCCTTGGTCACGTCTCCGGCCGTGGAACAGTCAATGAATTTGGTACCAGTGTTATAAGACCAATGTTCAAACTGTGATTTAGTTCAGTTTTCTGCTTTTGGGATTGTTCAGTTGGCTAAAAACCGTTCACGATTTTGCATTGTTGAGGTGTGCGTTGCCTCACTCTCCAGCGCTCTCCAGGTTAACACACGAGCTCTATCTGTTCAACACTGTATCCGTTGAATGAGCAGTATCTGTTCAACACTGCTAGTTCAGAAATTGGGTAAATCAGCGAACGCTTGTAGCACAATTATGCAGCCTGTATAGTTGTAATTGTGATGCGCAAATCTGTCGAGCTTGTATATCATTCAGTTGAATAAATATGGTCAAATTCTGTGCTTGTTTGCGTTGAGAGCAATCAGTCGCCTGGAAACTGAACATGCTAATATAGTGTCATTCACAGCGCCGCACAAACAGTTCACACGCCACATGGTAAGTGTTGGTTTTATTTAATAAACACACAAGGTCTCTCACAATGCGCAGGTACATGAGCTCGTCGAATAAATCTGGCTAAACACCATATTGCACACGCAATAATAATAAATAACACCATATTGCACACGCAATAATAATAAATAACACGCATATTGCACACGCAATAATAATAAATAACACGCTTATTGCACACGCACACGCGCAATAGATAAGCACAGTACCAAAATGTGAGACAACAGCCAACACCAGGTCTGGGTCGGCCAGCAGGGGGCGCAGGAGTAGGAGGCTGTTGGGCTGTCCTTTTCGTGGTAGAAGACAGGCCTGCCGCTGCACCTGATGATGGGCCTGGTTCTGGGGAGAGTTGGGCTCGCGATGGTTGAAGCTGACAAAAAAAAACAGGAGAAATCATGACATGATTACATTGACACGTCAATTTTTTATGCAAAGTGGGCAGAGCTTGTCAGGCACTGTGGCAGAAATTGAACCTCAGATCAGCAGTAGTGATATTTGGGGGAATTCATGTCAGAAAGGAGCAGAAGCAGGCAAATGTTCTTTATTGCCAAAGTTGGTGAACACGATAATTGCGAAGGAATACAAACTTGAGTCATCTTAGTATGAAAGACAACGGGCACATCCCTGAAAATGTTAAAATTAAGTTATAAATTTGCTAACTGGTTGGACAGGACAGGTATTCGCTGCCAGGACATGATGCCCTTATCATCACCGCTCACTGGCGGATCCAGCCGTCGGTTTTGGGGGGGGGGGCAACTTTTTGTGGCAAAAAGGTACCCCCATTTTTTTTCTCCGGATTTGGGCCGGTTACCTTATTTTGGTATTCGAGCATAAGAAATCCACTTTTCAAATTCACAACAAAACAAAATTGGGGTTGAAAAAATTGGAAATCCAAGAGCCATTTTGAAGAAAATGCCTTTTCCCTTCTTTTCGCGTGTTTTATTTGCAATTTGCTTGAAAACTCTGATTTCTACGATTTGCCAAACATTTATCGTTTATCCACCAAAAATGGCATGACATGACGTCATTAAAACGTCATTATCTCCCAAAATACTACATCAATTTCATTTAGAGTTAGTGAGAAGACTTAGACTTGATGCAGGATAAGGTACTGACAGTTTCACGTTGATATCTATCATAGTTTTCAGGTTATTGAGAAAATTAGGGAGGGGAAGATTCTGCCCTCCCCCGCGGGTTCGGACAAAAAATCACATAGAGGTCAAAGGTCAAGGTCACGAGGACGAATACGATATTTTAAGCTTCGGTACCAGCTTGTGTACCCTCTAGTTTTTAGTTTACCGTCAGATTTGCTTGCAATGGGCAAAAAGGGACTCGTCGGCATCCCAGCTTGCGTCAGGAAAAACAAAAAATCACCAGAGGTCCAAGGTCAAGGTCACGGGGACGAATACGAGATTTTAAGCTTTGGTACCAGCTTGTGTACCATCTAGTTTTTTTCGTTTACCGTCCGATTTGCTCGCAATGGAAAAAAGGGACTGGCCGACACCCCACCTTTCGTCAGGAATAACAAAAAGTCACCTAGAGGTCAAAGGTCAAGGTCACGGGGATGAATACGAGATTCTAAGCTTCGGTACTAGCTTGTGTACCCTCTAGTTTTTTAGTTTACCGTCCGATTTGCTTGCAATGGGTAAAAAGGGACTCGACGGCACCCCAGCTTGCGTCAGGTAAAACAAAACATCACCTAGAGGTCAAAGGTAAAAGTCACGGGGACGAATACGAGATTCTAAGCTTCGGTACCAGCATGGTGTACCCTCTAGTTTTTTAGTTTACAATCCGATTTTCTCGCAATGGGCAAAAAGGAACTCGCCGGCACGTTAGTTTGCGTCAGGAAAAACAAAAAGTTATCCAGAGGTCAAAGGTCAAGGTCACGGGGACGAATACGAGATTATAAGCTTCGGTACCAGCATGGTGTACCCTCTAGTTTTTTTAGTTTACCGTCCGATTTGCTCGCAATGGGCAAAAAGGGACTCGCCGGCACGTTAGCTTGCGTCAGGAAAAACAAAACATCACCTAGAGGTCAAAGGGCAAGGCAACATGGACGAATACGAGATTTTAAGCTGCGGTACCAGCTTGTGTACCCTCTAGTTTTTTCGTTTACCGTCCCATTTGCTCGGAATTAGCAAAAAGGGACTCGCAGGCACCCCAGCTTGCGTCAGGAAAAAAAAATCACCTAGAGGTTAAAGGTCAAGGTCAGGGGGACGAATTCGAGATTTTAAGCTTCGGTGCCAGCTTGTGTACCCTTTAGTTTGTTTTAGTTTACCGTCCGATTTGCTTGCAATGGGCAAAAAGGGACTCGCCGGCACGTTAGCTTGCGTCAGGAAAAACAAAAAGTCATCCAGAGGTCAAAGGTCAAGGTCATGGGGACGAATACGAGATTTTAAGCTTCGGTACCAGCATGGTGTACCCTCTAGTGTTTTGTTTTCGTTTACCGTCCCATTTGCTCGCAATGGGCAAAAAGGGACTCGCCGGCACCCCACCTTGCGTCAGGAAAAATAAAAAATCACCTAGAGGTCCAAGGTCAAGGTCACGGGGACGAATACGAGATTTTAAGCTTCGGTACCAGTTTGTGTACCTTCTAGTTTTTTCGTTTACCGTCCGATTTGCTCGCAATGAGAAAAAAGGGACTCGCCGGCACCCCACCTTGCGTCAGGAATAACACAAAATCACCTAGAGGTCAAAGGTCAAGGTCACGGGGACGAATACAAGATTCTAAGCTTCGGTACCAGCTTGTGTACCCTCTAGTTTTTTCGTTTACCGTCCGATCTGCTTGCAATAGAAAAAGGGACTTGCTGGCACCCTAGCTTGCGTCAGGAAAAACAAAAAATCACATAGAGGTCAAAGGCCAAGGTCACGGGGACGAATACGAGATTTTAAGCTTCGGTACCAGCTTGTGTACCCTTTAGTTTTTTAGTTTACCGTCCGATTTGCTTGCAATGGACAAAAATGGACTCGACGACACCCCAGCTTGCGTCAGGTAAAACAAAACACTACCTAGAGGTTAAAGGTCAAGGTCACGGGGACGAATACGAGATTTTAAGCTTCGGTGCCAGCTTGTGTACCCTTTAGTTTTTTTCGTTTACCGTCCGATTTGCTCGCAATGAGCAAAAAGGGACTCACCGGCATGTTAGCTTGCGTCAGGAAAAACAAAATGTTATCCAGAGGTCAAAGGTCAAGGTCACGGGGACGAATACGAGATGTTAAGCTTCGGCACCAGCATGGTGTACCCTCTAGTTTTTTCGTTTACCGTCCCATTTGCTCGCAATGGGCAAAAAGCGACTCGCCGGCACCCCAACTTGCGTCAGGAAAAACAAAAAAATGCCTAGAGGTTCAAGGTCAAGGTCACGGGGACGAATACGAGATTTTAAGCTTCGGTACCAGCTTGTGTACCTTCTAGTTTTTTCGTTTACCGTCCGATTTGCTCGCAATGAGAAAAAGTGACTCGCCGGAACCCCACCTTGCGTCACAAATAATAATAAATCACCTAGAGGTCAAAGGTTAAGGTCACGGGGACGAATACGAGATTTTAAGCTTCGGTACCAGCTTGTGTACCCTCTAGTTTTTTTGTTTACCGTCCGATGTGCTCGCAATGGAAAAAAGGGACTCGCTGGCACCCTAGCTTGCGTCAGGTAAAACACAAAATCACATAGAGGTCAAAGGTCAAGGTCACGGGACGAATACGAGATTTTAAGCTTCGGTACCAGCTTGTGTACCCTCTAGTTGTTTCGTTTACCGTCCGATTTGCTTGCAATGGGCAAAAAGGGACTCGTTGGTAGCCCAGCTTGCGTCAGGTAAAACAAAACATCACATAGAGGTCAAAGGTAAAGGTCACGGGGACGAATACGAGATTCTAAGCTTCGGTACCAGCATGGTGTACCCTCTAGTTTTTAGTTTACAATCCGATTTGCTCGTAATGGGCAAAAAGGAACTCGCCAGCACCTTAGCTTGCGTCAGGAAAAACAAAAAGTCATCCAGAGGTCAAAGGTCAAGGTCACGGGGACGAATACGAGATTCTAAGTTTCGGTACCAGCATGGTGTACCCTCTAGTTTTTTCGTTTATCGTCAAATGTGCTCGCAACGGGCAAAAAGGGACTCGCCGGCACCTTAGCTTGCGTCAGGAAAAAGAAAACATCACCTAGAGGTCAAAGGTCAAGGTCACGGGGACGAATACGAGATTTTAAGCTTCGGTACCAGCTTGTGTACCCTCTAGTTTTTTCTTTTACCGTCCAATTTGCTCGCAATAGGCAAAAAGGGACTCGCCGTCACGTTAGCTTGCGTCAGGAAAAATAAAACATCAGCTAGAGGTCAAAGGTCAAGGTCACGGGGACGAATACGAGATGTTAAGCTTCGGTACCGAAGCTTAAAATCTCGAGAAAAAAACTAGAGGGTACAGAAGCTGGTACCGAAGCTTAAAATCTCGTATTCGTCCCCGTGACCTTGACCTTTAGGTGATGTTTTGTTTTTCCTGACGCAAGCTGGGGTGCCGGCGAGTCTCTTTTTGCCTATTGCGAGCTAATCAGACGGTAAACGAAAAAAGTAGAGGGTACACAACCTGGTACCGAAGCTTAGAATCTCGTATTCGTCCCCGTGACCTTGACCTTTGACATCTGGATGACTTTTTGTTTTTGCTGACGCAAGCTAACGTGCCGGCGAGTCCCTTTTGCCCATTGCGAGAAAATCGGACGGTAAACGAAAAAAAACTAGAGGGTACACAATCTGGTACCGAAGCTTAAAATCTCGTATTCGTCCCCGTGACCTTGACCTTTGACCTATAGGTAATTTTTTGTTTTTCCTGACGTAAGGTGGGGTGCCGTCGAGTCCCTTTTTGCCCATTGCGAGCATATCGGACGGTAAACATAAAAACTATCGGGTACACAAGCTGGTATCGAAGCTTAAAATCTCGTATTCGTCCCCGTGACCTGGACCTTTGACCTCTAGGTGATTTTTTTCTCTGACGCAAGCTGGGGTGCCGGCGAGTCGTTTGAGCCCCATTGCGATTAAATCGGACGGTAAACGAAACAATTAGAGGGTACCCCGTGTGATGACATGTCAGTGACCTCTGGAGGTGAAACCATTTGTCCTAGGTCAAAACGGATTGCATATTCGTGCATAACTCGATGAGATCTACCCATATGCTAAGTTTGGGGAAAATGGGAACTCCATGCTGAAAACGAATACGAATACGACGCTAACTTGACGCACATGGCCAAACTTACCTTCAGAAGTATTCTATTTACCCAGGGGGGTGTCATCCCTATCTCCGTAACGTGTCCACTTCTACTTATGACGTCACCCCAGTAGTCAATTCTGCCGCATGTCGTCTGCAGTCGGTTAAAACGGTTTTTCGCAAATAACTTTTTGACAAATATCGATACAGCAATGATTTTGATGTCATCGTGTTCGCCTCGTCAGAACACGTCGATTCATACAAATTCCATGTGGTTTAGGTCAAATCAAAATTGCATCGAAGGGGCGGGGCTTAGAGCCTCAGCTGGTGACCGCCGAACCGCAGGGGACCGTAAACAAGGCTCTGACCTTTGATGACCTCTAGTGACCTCAATATTGATCTGAGCCTAAAATGATCTAGAAGATTTAGATTTGCCTTGTTTTGAGCTTTTCAACGCTGTCTTTTCCTTTTTCGTAAATTTTTTACTTTCCGAGTTAGATGATATTTATTTCTCCCGAAATAGCATTAACTGCAATGGCGGAGGAGGCCGATGGATCCACATGACGTCACGCTCTGACGTCATGATCACACAGAATGGCCGGATGACTCTACCTCCTATATATGGCCTTGTATTTACCGTGCTTCAGACAAGGCTTATATATGTCCTTGCCTTCGGATTGTGTCTTGCGCCACTAATGTTTATTTTGCCTATGTCGATTGCTACCAAATTACTTCCATATTTTTTCACCAAAGAATTACTTTTATCACAAAGATAAAAAATAAGGTATCGTTTAGTCATTGACGATCACTTTTTGAGTGAACCTTTGGGGGGGGGACAAACAGGCCACTTTGGGCTTTGGGGGGGGGGGGGGGGCGGCCGCCCTAAATGCCCCCCCCCCCCCTGGATCCGCCAGTGTGACACCGCTTGAGTGGTCAAAGGTGGGGAGGCCAACCAGGTGAGTTTACCTATCTGATCTGGAACATGTTACTCATCAGTCTGTGATCAAGTATTTGATTCGGAAAGGATTGTTTTGTCTTTGGCTAGGCCAACTCTTTGCTCTTTGGCTAGGCCAACAAATACTCACTTAAAAACGTTCGCCCTCGACCCAAACAAGCAGCATTTCAGCGTCATCGTTCAAAAACCAATGGAACTCACTCAATCTTAAATTATTAATTCTTATACGGATTACGGCCTTGTCAATAATTACTTCCACAAATGCACAAGGAATTCGCAGCCGCCGTGAAGGCCGTATACGAGAGGTAGAGTCATCCGGGGATTTTAGCGCCCCAATCGCACATTAGCGTGACGTCACTGGTGCTCTGGACCGACTCGTCTGTCGTCGCACGCGGCTCGGTGCGGTGCGAATATTTCTAACGGGATACGGATAGTTGCGCCTAAGGTACGATCCTATTTAAGATTGCGTTTACCGCGGATAATTATCCATCCCTTAATTCATACTGAGGGGGGAGACGGCCATACATATGCTGCTCCGGTCTGACTGAGGGGTGAGACGGTCATACGCTGCCCTGGTCGCGAGTTTCCGAAGTCCCACACTATTCAGATCTCTGGCCTCCTATTGGTGTGGAATGACGTCACCTTAACGTGACGTCATTCCCTGGCAATGACGGGCCAATGACAGCGCTGTTCCAAGGTCACCATAACGCTACGTTCTCCTAACGGTAATAATTGACACTATATGAGTAATTTATTTAGTTGCTTACCAAGCATGAAATACTTCACATATTATTATCAAATATTTTAAATGTAATATGTAGGTATTTTTACAAAAGGCAATAAATAAACTATGAATACTTCAAAGTATTTTGTATAGTTCTTGTGTACAGCAGCAACCATCGTTTGTTTAAATGTTTAAATTTGCGTTTTTGTGTTAGATGAGTTTTGTGTTAGATGGGTCCTCTGTTGACCTGAGAGCCTCCATCGGCCTGAGAGGGCCCTCCGTCGGCCTGAGTGGACCTTCCGTCGGCCTGAGTGGACCCTCTGTCGGCCTGAGAGGGCCGTACGTCGTACGTATAAACTATGAATACTTCAAAGTATTTTGTATAGTTCTTGTGTACAGCAGCAACAATCGTTTGTTTAAATGTTTAAATTTGCGTTTTTGTGTTAGATGAGTTTTGTGTTAGATGGGTCCTCTGTTGACCTGAGAGCCTCCATCGGCCTGAGAGGGCCCTCCGTCGGCCTGAGTGGACCTTCCGTCGGCCTGAGTGGACCCTCTGTCGGCCTGAGAGGGCCGTACGTCGCCCTGAGAGGGCCCTCCGTCGGCCTGAGAAGGCCCTCCGTTGGCCTGAGAGGGCCCTCCGTCGGCATGAGAGGGCCTTCCGTCGTTCTGAGAGGGCCCTCCGTCGGTTTGAGAGGGCCCTCCGTCGGTTTGAGAGGGCCCTCTGTCGGCCTGAGAGGGTCCTCGGTCGGCCTGAGAGGGTCCTCCGTCGGCCTGAGAGGGTCCTCCGTCGGCCTGAGGGCCCTCCGTCGGCCTGAGAGGCCCCTCCGTTGGCCTGAGAGGGCCCTCCGTTGGCCTGAGAGGGCCCTCCGTCGTTCTGAGAGGGCCCTCCGTCGGCCTGAGAGGGCCCTCCGTCTGCCTGAGAAGGCCCTCCGTCGGCCTGAGAGGGCCCTCTGTCGGCCTGAGAGGGCCCTCCGTCGGCCTGAGAGGGCCCTCCGTCGGCCTGAGAGGGCCCTCCGTTGGCCTGAGAGGGCCCTCCGTCGGCATGAGAGGGCCCTCCGTCGTTCTGAAAGGGCCCTCCGTCGGCCTGAGAGGGCCCTCCGTCGGCCTGAGAGGGCCTTCTGTCGGCCTGTCTGTGTCCTACGTCGGCCTGAGAGGGCCCTCTACAGATCGACAGGGCCCTGCATGCTGTAAGAGGGCCCTTTACAGATCGGTAGGGCCATCCAAATGCCGATAGAGGCCCTCTTCAGGTCGGCAAGCCCTATACAAATGCTGGCTGAGGCCCGCAGCAGATTGACAGGGTTCTCTAAAGGTAAAAGGCCAGAGGGGCCCGCTGGCCAGAGGGGCCCGCTGGCCAGAGGGGCCCGCTGGCCTCCAGGGTGGGGGGGGGGGCATGGCCCCTGTAGCCCCCCTTGGATACGCCTATGCACCAGGTCAGGTTAAAGTAGAAACATAGTTCATCAGATAGATAGTTACAAAGCGGCGTGTTTGGCCAACTCTTCGCCTAAAATTGTCATTTTTAAGTTTGATGACCAGTGGTGTCTACACTATCTATCTGAGCTCAAAACTGAGTATATCAATGCGAAAGTGCGTTCCAAGAGCTTTTGAGTGTTTTTTTTTGTTCGGTTTGTTCCTACCTGAAGAAGTTCATATTTGGGGAAAATTTACATTTGATGATGTCATTTGACCTTGAAGACCAAGTGTCATGCCTAGGGGCATGAAAATTGCACATAATATAGTTCTCTACAGCCCCCTCCTACCTCCCAAATTTCGTTATTCTAGGTCTTATAGGAGCTGAGATATCAGGGGGCGACTTCCCCCCTTCCAGGACGCGTAATTCTCAGACCCCTTCACCTTTCAGTGTGCGTGGTGAACGGAGAATCCACGTGACTGACCTGTTCATTACACATTATCATTGACTTTTTGCATGCTCTCTAATGGCTGTTTGTGCGTTCCGCTACGCCAATCGATTCCGAAGAATTTGAAGGAAAAAAAGAGAAAAAGAGCTCGCTAAAATTAGAACCCATCAACTATGGACAACACAACGACCGAGTTTATCTTCGCTAACTTAAAAGCCTGTTAATATGGGCGGCCTGCCGTCAACGCAGCGCGGTGACGTCACCCGTTTGAGCCAGATCTGAATAGTGTGGGACTTCGGAAACTCGCGCCCCGGTCTGGCTGAGTGGTGAGACGGCCATACGCTGCCCCGGTCTGGCTGAGGGGCGAGACGGGCATACGCTGCACCAGTCCGGCTGAGGAGCGAGACTGCCACACGCTGCTCCGGTCTGGCTGAGGGGCGAGAAATGACATTGTTTTGGCCTAATGTTCAAGATATGCTTAAAAACAACTTTAAAAAGCAAAATATTTGAAAAGCATAGACTTGCAACCTAACTACCTAACATACTTATCTAACGGCGATGACTTCAAATTACCGCTCGGCAACACTCGTCAACAATAGACAATATACTATCAGCGTAAACAATATATCAGGTAAACAATAGACTATCAGCGTCAGACCAGGTTGTAGAAGCTAGGAAAAAGGCACTTAGAATGCTAGGGGCCATTAACAGAAATGTTTCCTACAAGAGTGAAAAGGTAATAACAAAACTGTATTGCGCATACGTTAGACCACATTTGGAGTATTGTGTACAAGCCTGGTCTCCAACATATGAGAAAGATTGCTGGTTGTTAGAAAGAGTTCAAAAAAGGGCAACAAAAATGGTTAATTGTCCTGGTAGTTTACCTTATGAAGATAGATTAAAGAAATTGGGTATGTTTTCACTTAGATATAGAAGGCTAAGAGGAAATCTAATTGAAGTCTTCAAATTTGTAAATAGTCAGCATTCTGGATATTTAAAGGGTATGTTTGAGTTCAATAGGGAAAATCGAGGTAGAGGTCATCAGCATAAACTCATTATGAAACAAAGTAGGACTAGGCTACGACAGTCATTTTTCAGTAGAAGGGTTGTAGGACATTGGAATATGCTACCAGGGGATGTCGCTGATGCAGTGACACTTGCTTCCTTCAAAATTAGATTAGATAAATACTTTACAGAGAAGGGATTAGTTCATAAATACTCGTGGGATTAGCCTTCTTTTATGCAGGTAGAGTAAGGTGATTTGAAGGGGCGAGACTGGTGGAGGGGGGGGGGGGTGGGGGTGGGTGTGGGTGTGGGTGGGGTGGGGTGCAACCTCGGATGGGCCCAAGAGGCTCTTTGTTGCACTTTTCTTTTATGTCTTTATGTCTTTATGTCTTAACACCCGTCAAAAGATCGCAAAACGCTCGAAAGCGCAGCTGCGGCGACTGGGCTGGCCACGATTGGACCAGAGCACCAGTGACGTCATCGCTAATACTGAGCTGCTCGTCAGTCGATACATGGGGAATCCCGGGATAACACCCCTGGCATAAATTATAACCGTGTTCAATAAGACGTGGTGTGCTGTGTACAATAATAAGCTTGACCAATCACCGTTGGGCTCGCTAGAGCCAGCTCATCGCTGATTGGTCAAACTTACTGTACACACCGTGCCAATGCTAGTCTGAACATCACTATTCTCGTGCGGGGCAAAAACTACGGGGCGGACGGCAATCTCCAAGGCCTCCAAGTTTGGCGAAATAGAGCCAAGTTCTTTGGCCTATAATGCTGTGACGTCATCAGTCAATCTGGTATAAGCCTCCCATCTGGTATAAACCTTGGCGGTTCGTTCGATAAAAAAATCTGCTCTGGAGCCGTTGAGGTAGAGTTTTGAGAAAAACCAACATTGGATCATGTGATTTCTATATCCAAGCTACAATTCTGCTATCTCAGTTCAAAACGCCATGTTAAGGTCGACACTCCCCTTTAATCCACGAGCGGAAGGTGCGGCTGCTGCTTTGTCCAGCGGCGAATCACAGCGGCACCAATCTATAATGGTGAACCACGCACACACTTCACCATCGCAGATCATCTGCGAGGTTGATGTGACATTGCACACAAATAATTTGCCAGCCCATTGGAGTCATCCGGTGATGTATTGACAGTATTGATCATTCAAACTACAGTGGTCATTATAAACGCATACATGCATGATATCGAAATATAAATTGGTGTCATCAGTGATTTAAACGCGATAACTCATTTAAGTGAAGTACAATGTTCAAATACTAATTCCAATTGATTTAACAAGTAACAGCGATCCGATTCACCAGAAAGCTGTCCTGGTCTGGATGAAGACGCTGCGTCTGGTCTGGCTGAGTACATCAGGCAAGTTCCTGCGGCTGGTATCAGCGCACAAGATTCCTTTACTCAATATCAGCACATACCCATAACCGCTGAAGCAGAACCGTCCGTACGCCCGGCATGTTATATTATAACGCCTTGAACTTCCTTGTTTTTTTCCTCGTTTTTTGTTCTCGCTTGTTGTATTATTCTTGCTTGATATGTGATATGTATGTATACCAATGTAACATGTGCGCAAGGTATATGTGCTTGTACATAAGAGACAACCAGTCCGTTGTGTTTAGCTTTGCTGTGATGTGTTAGTGATCGCAGCGATTTCTGCCAGTATTAAACAACATCAGCGTCTTTGTATCTTAGGAAGGCAATGATAGAGGCCCCTGTAGATATATTTGTATTTGCTTATACGTTACAAACGCGAGTAGGTTACGTTATACAAACCAACATACCAGTGTATTGCAACTGATGTATTGTGAAATGCGAATGCACGAGGTGCTAATAGGCTGAACATGTTTTGCTAATAGGCTGAACATGTTTTGATCCCGGAATTCACGAAAAAAATGTCCATGATCGGGAATTCATATAAGCCTGGGCTCACGAGCAAAGCACGAGTCCGGCGGCACGTCAGCGACAGGCCTTTGCGGCTCAAATCGATGAGGCTCAAACCCATTGGCATGCGTCGGAATCTCATGCATGTAGCAATACCAACAGGCAACATCTTAAAGGCATAACAATTTTGACAATAACAAATATTTCGTTGTTTTCGCGAACCTCTCTTGTCTTGCTTGTGTCCAGCAGTCCATAGGTCCCCAGGGTAAGTTTCTGATGACGGTGGGTTTTTCTTACTACGCGAGATGTTCCTTTCGCCCCTGTCCTGAGGCGCAGAAACCGAGCAGAATATAACGTATACCACGTCGTTAATTAGTTGCAAATCCACACTAACTTCGTTGTAAGCATTTTATTGCACGGTGCTATATTCTAGGAGCGTCGCCATCGGGGGGCCGGGCCTCCAGGATCGCTCCAGCCGGAGTCCGCCCCCCCCCCCCCCCACCAGATTCGCAGGGTTTTAACATTACCCCTATGTAGCTTCCCCCCCCCCCTTCCCCCCAAACCCCAACCCCTGGCTGGCTGCCACCACCCCCCCCCCCCCACACACACACACGCAAAGTTGTGTGGCGACGCCACTGCTATGTTATGTGGACATTGGCCAATATGTGTGCTTGCCCCCGCTGTGTGTTTCCTCAATGACGCGTAATCGCTTGTCTTGATCTCAGCTGGTGTAGTTTAACGACTCATTACGTCATTGTGAATGTAGGTTTATTGCATTGCAGTGACCGAAGAATACATTTGAGAGCAGATTATTCCTCTGTAACTACATTGCATACCTGCATAAAGAAGTTCACACGACTGCAACCTTAACACGCGCAGTGGAGAGGGGTATGCCACTAACACGCAGTGGAGAGGGGGGGGGGGGGGGGGCACTTTAGTGCCCCTCCCCCCCTAAGATCCCCGAAAGCATGAGAGCTTGAATAATGAAACTTACAGGGTAGGTAGGTGCTATGATTATCTACATTTTGTAAAACTTTCTTGACCTTCAGTCAATATCTTCAAGGTCAAACGAGGTTACGAAGGTCAAATCTGGCCAAATGTCACATTATTTTTATTTTTACCTCTGTGACGTTATAGGTCACCAGCAATGTGTCCAAAGTTGTTTCCAGGGATGAACATTGACATTGTCTACCGAATGGCGTTTGAATCATCTCGATCTGAATGTTGGTTCCGTAGATATCGATTTGCCGACAGCGATTCTGGCCGCCATCTTGGACTAAAAATCCATATAACTAAAAAATGTATCGACCGATTTTGATTTTTTTTCTTCAGTCAAACGATCCGCTATTAAATTGGCGGTAATTTCACGCAACACACACCGCCCTGCTTTGCTTCGTCTTTGAAATATTTACGAAAAACATGTGGGGGGAGGCACAAAAGTGCCCCTACCCTCCACTGCGCGTGTTAACACGGATTTCACTACCACAGAGTGGTCAATTGTTACAAAAGATACGACCCCGATGAGATTAGAGAATAGAGACCCAACTGTCCATGTGACCATCCACATTTTCGTATGCAGTAAGATAGGGTGCGATACGGCGATCATGCTATACCAGTCGTCAATAATTCACAATGGGTATGAAGCCGTGATTGAAGCATTTAACAAGTCAATGTAAATTAACTATTTTAGATCAGTAGGGGCACTGTTAATGGCGCGCCAAGTAGCTGGCTATAGCAACCGCTGCCTGGAATTTGCGGACTCTATCAAATTATTGTTTGTTTTAACTTTATACTTCCCAAGTATGCATTGCTAACACATGGTATCCATCGTTGAACGCTATATTGCCGCTCTGAATTATGAATACGTATACAGTTTGTAACGTGTATGTACATACAGGAACGTAGGAACGGCATACAAAGTGGGTGGGGGGGGGGGGGGGGCAATTTTGAAGAGGGGGAGGGAGGAGGGGAAATTTTGATCCCGTATTGATAGAAACTCAATTCTCCTTTGCAAGGCTTCTTTGCAGTTTTGAACTCTTCTTGTCTTGATACCTTTTGCTCGCTCAGTTTTCCCCATTTCACAAAAGCAATTTTTGTAATAAAAAATGCTAACAAAAAATTACTGGAATCACAGTGGTTTCATAGTGGTTCTTTCGTTCCATTTTGCTTGGTACAGGAACATGTTTACTGGTATCCGGAAAGCATCCGTCCATATTAAAAAATCCGAAAGAGTAAAGAATTGAGCTCCGTTTGAGTTGCATTCATGTTCGTAACGTTCATTGGGTACTATGTGCTGCAAGCTAGAAGCCATGGCCTTGCACAACAACGATGTTGGTGCATTTTATTACTCATTTTTTTTTTTAAAGACGAACAGTAGACAAGACACACACACACACACACAAACGAGACACAATAACACATGTTGGACAAACTTTCACGCACATAGATATCAAAGGACATACGACAATGATAATGATCAGAAGTCTCTGTCATGCCCAGAGACCATGACTCCTAGTGGAGAATGACGTACGACTACAGTCGACCAAAGGGGATGTGATAGACAGCGGTGAAGCAGTCTACTATTTACGCAGCTCTCCCACGCCGCCGATGTGCTCGCGGGTGTGGCTGAAGTCGGGCAGGTGGTCACCCTCCGGGTGGAAGCCGTTCTCGTCAGCCGTCCAGTCGACAGTGTAGGTGACACCCTCCCACTCGTACGAGTAGGAGCCGCTCCTCACGTAGTTGCCAGTCTCCGGCAAGTTGCCAGGGTAGGAGATGCCGTCTTCGCTGGCACGGATGCCGTTGCTGGTTTCATACCTGTAAGTGGTATCGTTGGAGTCATGTACGTGGTCATTCACATTAAACAGATACATTTACATTATTCTTAGCATGTGTATTTTTGGACATGTTATACAAATTTAGTCAGAATATTTCAATGGATGGAATTCTGGGATCAGAGCCCTGCTAAGCAGAGCTTGTTGTGTGGGCCCTGGACCCATACCATCCGATGATGTAGTTTCAGTTCATCGGCAAAATTTGGTGGCGAATGTTATACGTGCTGGAAGTTGAAACACGGTCCACCCAGCTCCTGATTTCATTTGACCTGTTTGTGTTTATTGCCGCTGCCACCGACCGCAGGTCATCCCGGTCAGAAGCTAAAATCGACCGCTGAAGCGACTCGAGCCAACCTTGCCACCTTGGACATGATAGCTTGTGTACATTCAAACTCTGTTAAAAAAAAACGCTGTCCACACAGCCTTATGTTTAATTTTCAGCACGCATTGCAGATAACTTCTCATTCACGCGAGGCACAAAGCACGGTCAGAGTGACGAAACAACGCCCGTTCCAGCCTTGTATTTTTGTTACTCTGCTACTTATAAGACATCAGGTGATTTGGACTGTGCGCTTCAAACTGCAGAGGCCTTTCCTCGTACTGCTGTAATGGTTATGCTTCTCACAACCGGAAATCTGTCAAGTGTTGCGTGGTCAGTCGAATCGACCCTCACCGTACGAATGTAGGCTGTGCAGGCATCTGACATGCTCATCTCTAAACTCAGCTACCAAAAAATTCAGCACGATGCGCCGCATGTGTAAAACGTTATTCAATTGTTTGTATTTTTTTTTACTTCCCCGGACCGGCCTATAGCCATTTTCCGGGGGGGGGAACTACTTCTGGCAATTTGCCAGGAAAAGATTTACGTTAACCGGTTTACGTTATTCAAGAAAAACCGCAGGGGGGGGGGGGCTGTCAGGCCCCCGTAGGGCGAGGGTTAAAATAAAAATGGAGAAGCTATTGAAGTGTAAGGCAGACACTGAAGCATTAATTTCTGCCATGTTTGTCAATGTCATAAAACACTTACTCTGCGGCATATGAGCCATCCTCCTCAATACCAGACTGGTAATTCACAATCTTGGCATCTTTGTCGGCCACGGCCAGAGCGACGAAGCACAGCAGGAGAATCTGAAATCAAGGGATACGTTAACAAATTACTTCAATACATCATAGTAGCAGACTTGTCAATGATTCATATTTGTCATGAGTCGATGCGCAGTGATTCACGGACCATAATGAATGATTCAATCATGATTCAATCACTCAACATTACCATAATGAATGATTCAATCATGATTCAATCACCCAACATTACCATAATGAATGATTCAATCTTGATTCAATCACTCAACATTAAAGGGAAGTGTCGACTCCTTTGTCTAACTTCTTCGATTTTGAATGTGCGACTCTAAGATTTTATGAGCGTGATAGGGAGGTCATGATCTACCTGTGTGCCAATTTGCATGCACATCAGAATAGTCTGCTGTTTGACCTTAAACATATGACCTGCTCTAACTCCTTTCATTTTAAATGTGCGACTCTAAGATTTTACCAGAATGATCACTAGGTCGTGATCTATATGTGTACCAATTTTGAAGCCAATCCAAATAGTCTGCGAATGTATTTCCGAATGTTAATGTGAATGTGAGCCAATTGGACACGCGTGTTGTTTATTTTGATTATAAAATTTTATTTATAATATTTATTATAATGGCAAATTCCACGTTCCAAAAGCATTAATGACTTTACGTTTCACTTTTTTAAGCGAATAGAACATTTATTTTGATTTTGCATCAGGTATTAGTTTTTATAAAGCATGATGTGGAATAAAGCGGCGCCGATGCGACAGTGATATTTGGGACATGCGGAGGTCATGCAAATGTTTGTTTATGATTTAGTTTTTGATATGGTATAGCCTAGACATTAGGAAAAGGTGGGTACCTTTTGATAATTTTTCGTGTGAAAAAGGTGTGCGTGTACTGTGTGGTTTATGAACCAAAGTATGAGTTAGTTACCTTTTCTAAGTATTTAGGTACCTACCCCTAGCCCTACCAGTTCCAAGGTATTCACCTAGTTAAGGCTGATTGAACAGTGGCTTTGTGCCCACTGGAGTTGGACACAAAGCCTCGCTTTCTTTACGCATAGATGAATTACAGGCTACAGCTCAGGACACAGAGCTCATATAATTGGCCATTAAGTGCCTGGTTTGTCCACAGGGCACAGATGAATGCTGGGCCGCTGGCATATTTTGTGGACAGTTTATGCTGTTCGACCAAAAAAGAATGATTCTTTGAGCAATGAATGATTCAATCAGCCTATTTTCTCTGTATGAATGATTCAATCAGTGACTCACAACAGGTTTGCGCATTAGGTGAATCGATTCATGAGTCATTCATTTGAAATAAGAATTATTCAATCAAAAGTAGTCGATTCACATTGAATCATTGACAAGTCTGCATAGTAGATCACTATAAGATATACAGAGCATGCAACACCAAGGAAGCAAATAATCCATTCAAAGTTTGTTTGAAATTAATAGCGAAACAGTATTGCACTTATTGAGAGCTGGTTCAGATCCGCCGTTGAATAACGAGAAATGATGCAGCGAGTTAACAAATATCATAACTGATATGCATAATTGACCAAAAGTGCATAAGATAATGTTGCTTTGGCGGAAATCAGACCCCCTTTTTCAGTCTTTTGTAATCGTTGCAATTTAGTTCTATCGTATTACCAGTTGTATACCAATGTCACTGCTGGTCCACCTTAGGAATACTCACGGTCTTCATGATGAGATGCGGCTCCGAACTGATCAGGCAGTGCACTGATATCAATACGTCGGAACCGAGGGCCTTTTATACCGGACTGTCAGTCGGCGATCATCACATTCCGGGCCGATTGAGTCATTCCCATGGAGATTACGCTGATCATATCCCCTCCAATTTGACTAAACTAGTTTTGCTCGGCGACCGTTGTGCATTGAATGCATACTTAACCCTAATTCGTGCGGTTCGCCGAACACTTCCTCATTCTGCACAAGGAACTGCACTGGGTACACCTGATGAAATTCACTGGCAACCAAGCTTTGCATTTTTGTTGTCAGGTATGGCATCATTGACATGTATTAGAATGTTAATTAAATCAATAAATGCTGTGTATTATTACAATTAAGAACCTGATGGTGCTTTACTAATTACACGTTCAAAAAAGGGAACGCTAATACAAAGTAAATTCTGAGAACAATCTGAGTACATTCTGCACAAATCGTAAAGTGATGATGATCTTTAGAAACGAACTATTCCACTGGCCTGGTCACTGGCGGATCCAGCCTCTCTCCGTGTGGGGGAGGTCATCTTTTTGTGGCAAAAAAGTACCCTCATTTGTTTTCTCCGCGGATTTTGGCATTCGAGCTTAAAAAGTTCACTTTTCAAATTCACAAAATAATTATTTTGTGATTTTTTTTAACGAAAATAAATCAGTATATTTTATTTTGGGGGGCCAAAGCCCCAAAATTTCGAACATCCGAGATAGGCATTTTGAAAAGAATGTTATTTCCTTTCTTTTGGCGTTTTGTATTTGCAATTTCGTTAAAACTCTGTTATCTACGATTTTTCAAACATTTATCGTTTTTCCACCAAAAATGGCATGACATGACGTCATTAACACGTCATTATCTCCCAAAATACTGCATCAATTTCATTAAAATTTGGTGAGAAGACATCGAATTGATGCAGCATAAGGCACGGGAAGTTTCACATTGAAAGTTCGTAAATGCGTTCGTAAATCGTAAATGCGTAGAAATTGAATTTAATCAAGCTAGCATCGTGAATGAGCATATCATTATGCAAAAATGGATGCTAAATTTGAAATCAGCGTCACAAAATGTCCTAGAAACTACCAAAATCCAAAAAGATCATCTTAGGTCATCCGAGGTCAGTGACCTCAGTTGACCTGTGAAAGTACATGACCCCAGTGGAACATATAATAACAAAAAATGTATGCCAAATTTCAAATCAGCGTCACAAAATTCCCCAGAAATTGCCAGAGGCCAAAAATGTCATATCAGGTCATCTGAGGTCATTGACCTCGGTTGACCTCTGAAAAGGTCAACTGAGGTCACAATTTCGGTGGAAACCATATATTTCATCTGGTAACACCTGTGCATATTCTCCTGAACAACAAACACTCGGAAACTGCACAAGTTACAAGGATTGATTGATACTACTGGACGCCAGTTGCGCCTGGCATGACTTTGATAAATAAGTCATAGGTCACAAATCATGCGGGGGGGGGGGGGGGGGGGGGGTAGAAGTTCACAATTTTCAGAGTATGTGTCAAATTGTTCACAAGTAGGGTACTGAAAGTTTCATTGCAATCGGTTGATAACTACGCGAGTTATTGCCGAAAAACCGAGGGGGCGGTGGCATCCCCTACCCGGGCGAGGGTGAAGTGTCACTGGGGCATCAGGTGAATTGAATTGCATCAGGTGCGCCCGTTTTGTCTATCATTGAAAGAAAGGGAAACACAAACTTCAAATTCAATCGCTCGAGAAAAAACTTCCGTTTTCATGAAGTTTTCTCCTAACATCATTGTTTTTCACGTTCAGTGCAGGGAACGCGCGCGGGGGGATACTTGTATTGAATGCCCCTCAGATTCCTGAGGGGGGGGGGGGAATTTTACCCTGATGTCCCCCCCTCAGGGACGCAGCCGGGGAGGGGGGAATAGGGGGCACGTGCCCCCCCCTATTGTTCCGAGGGGCCCGGAGGTCCCCTAGGCCTCTCAGCCCATATGGAAGCGGCGGAGCGGCCGAAGGGCCCAAAACTTGCCAGGCTTAAAGGAAATAATTCACATTCGGAAAATTTCTCAGAACATGATTTTATTAGATTTTTTAATACAATTTGGTTTTCTCTTTTCAAAAATAGTCTTCAATCGCGCCAATTCAGGACAGAAGGTCGTATATTATTCATTTTATGGTGTGCGTTATTGGTGTGCGCATGCTCCATGCAGAGCTGGTTCTTTCAGACGGTACGGTATATCATATATGCGCCGCATTCCTTCGCCAAAAAGTCAAATATCTTCGGCTTGAGGGTCTTTTCAGCCAAGAAAACTTGCAGATAGGGATTTCTCAACACGGCCTACAAAACTGCTATTTCAGTTCAAAACCCCATGTTGAAGGTGAGCTATTTCCTTTAAGAGAGTCCTCACTCAGCCCGATGTATCCCTCGGTCGGCCTAGGGGTACTCTCGGTTGCCCTAAGGGGGCCCTTGTTAGGCTTACGGGGGCCCACGGTCGGCCCAAGGCTCTTGGTTAGCCTTAGGGGCCCTCAGTCGGCCTCAGGGATCCCTTGTTAGGCTTACGAGGGCCCTCGGTCGGCCTGAGGAACCCTAGTTTGGTTTGGTCCTGAGGGGCCTAGTTTGGTCGGCCTGATGGCCCCTTGGTCAGCACCAGGTCATGGTAATCCCTGATAGACACTGGGCGCCTTTGGGGCCTAAACTCGTCTGGAGGTCAAATGGGTACTGCCTTAGCCTGGTTCTGGCTCCCAGCCTGGTTCTGGAGTGTATGATCGACACTGGGGGTCCTGTCTGGCGCCTGAATAACCTGTACTGACCCCTAATCGCCACTGGGGCACCTGCCTGACCTTATACTCGCCTTCTACTGTGAACGGCAGACCGCTTGGGCACTGGCGGATCCAGCCGTTGTTTGTGTGTGTGTGTGGGGGGGGGGGGGGGGGGGAGGGGGATCGGTGGGAGGCACTGGCGGATCCAGCCTCTCTCCGTGGGGGCATCTTTTTGTGGCAAAAAGGTACCCCCATTTTTCCCCTCCGCGGATTTGGGCCGGTCACCTTATTTTGGTATTCGAGCTTAAGAAATTCACTTTTCAAATTCACCCAATTCTTTTGTGGATTTTTTTTCCGAAAAAATGCGTTTTTTTTTTGGGGGGGGGGGTCAAAACCCCGTAATTTGAAAACCTGGTATAGCCATTTTGAAGAGAAGGTCATTTCCCTTCTTTTTACGTTTTTTTATTTGCAATTGGCTTCAAAACTCTATTTTCTACAATGTGTCAAACATTTGTCGTTTTTCCACCAACAATGGCATGAAATGACGTCATTAAAACGTCATTATCTCCAAAAAAAACTGCATCAATGTAATTGAAAGTTGGTGAGAAGACTTCGACTTGGCGCAGGATAAGGTACTCAAAGTTTCACTTCGCTATCTATCATAGTTTTCAGGTTATTGAGAAAATCCGGGAGGGGGCAGATACTTCTGATAAGGTTTGAGCTAGAAGTAACTATCTCAACCTAGGTACCTACCTACCCACTGGCGGCCGCAGGGGGGGGGGGGGGGGGGCACGGGAGCCATGGCCCCTCTTTGGACACAAGTTTCGCCATTGCTTATACAAATTTGGAAAATAGGAAAATGAATTATATTAAATGTTTGGCAGAGGCTCTCGTTATCGGTAGTCGGTACCTAATTGCTGGCCCCAGGGCCCATTCCCTTAATAAAATGTTAACTTTCAAGCGTACTACATGTTTAGCTAGTCTGCCGAGTTACGAAAAAGGCGATGCGACCGCAAAGATGCGGACATCGGCATCTAAAAGCTGCTCCAGTGGTGCCCAACTTACCACACCGGCCGGGTCGGCGCGCTAGACGGGCGACCCCCGGCCGCTCCGCACTGTCTTCTGATTAATCGGGAAATTCGACACCCTGCTTCGTGAAATTTAGTGTCTACGTGTTCTTATCTTCTAGTTCATCTGCGTGCTACATCATACAAACTGTGAGTTGTGTTTTCAATCTATTATCTACCTCAGAAGATTTGTGATTTTGAAACCTGCGTGAACAACCAAGCCGGAAGACAGAAACTTCGGTCTGTGTCAGAAAGTGTGTGAACGCTTCAAGATTTGTTTCAAATAAGTGTCTTTTTTCTCTATGGTGCGGCAGTGATATTACGTGCTCGAAATATTGCATTTCTTCAAGAGTCCTGCTTCAATGTTCTAGAACTACTTTTTCCGACGCATACCAACGCAACAGAGCGGACGAACACCACCAGCCCTGGTCATCGCCATGGCAACCCCCCTTGACCAGGGGACAGCCGCCGCAGTGCCGCCCGGCTAAAGTCAACAAATGCCAGGCGGCCAAACGGTCACCGGGGCACGTTCCCGGCGGCCGGCGCGGCGGGGAGCCCGGGGCGGGTGGCGGGCCCGCCGAGCGAGAGAGAGAGAGGGAGCAGCGACCAGCCGACTGCTCCCGGCACTGGGGACCCCTATGGGCCCTGTCGTGTAGTGTGCCAACAACCGCCCGTCACCACGATAGAGACAGAGACGCAAGTCAGAGACGAGCCGCCGACGCCCGCTACTCCGTCAGACCG
Organism: Chirona hameri; assembly: GCA_036785665.1. Lineage (NCBI taxonomy): Eukaryota > Metazoa > Arthropoda > Thecostraca > Balanomorpha > Balanidae > Chirona > Chirona hameri. Next base: position 16,616 of record JAXIVJ010006390.1, on the reverse strand, counting down.
AGCGGCGGCGGTGGCCGCCGACCCACCCGACGCGACTACCAGCGAGCGGCCGGGGCCGGCGCTCGCCGCAACCGACCGACAACAAGATCGCACCTTGCAAGGGGAGGCCGCCACAGCACCTCTGGTCAGCGCTGCCGGCCAGCATCCGGTTGCACAGGCGCACAACGCAACTGGAGTGACACGCCTACCTCATGGCTCCGATACGATTGGACGCGGGGCCTTATCCATCATGGCGTTGAACATTTTAAGCCTAAAACCTAAGATTTTAGACCTCCGTCATGATTTATAATTATTAAATTGTGACATTGCTGTGCTCACAGAAACATGGCTTCGCCCCGAAACTTGCTCACGCTTCGTCACGTTCCCGGGGTTTTCTCTGCACCGTGCCGACCGTCCTGACGGTAGTGGTTACGGGGGAATAGCTGTACTGATAAAACACAATTTGAAAGTAAAACCACTTAAATCAGTTGTAGGTGCCAAAAACGACGGCAAAATAGAAACGTTTTGGCTACAAGTCAGTAACTCGCACGGTCGTCGTTTTAACCTAGGTTGCGTATATAGACCTCCTCGACACACCGTAGCCGCCATATCAGCCGCCCTCGATTTTCTTGAAACTCAAGTGCAACGCGTGTTTCTTTCGTCCACTGACAATATTGTAATAACTGGCGACCTTAACTGCAACCTTCTAGCGTCAGACAACGATATATGTAAATCGAGATTTAATCAGTTCCTAGACAGCCTGGCCCTGCACCAGCACGTGACTAGTCCCACATACGAGTCTGGATCTCTACTTGATGTGTTTATGTCCAATACGGGAAACTTTTTGAGTGACGTATCTGTCTGCCCATGTCCCTATAGTGATCACTGTGTCATCCAAGCTAAATTGTCCATCCCCAAGCCTCGCCGTAAGCCGATTTTCGTCTCATCAAGGCGCCTACATCGCATTAATATATTGGCTTTTCACGCTGCTCTCGGAGCCACTGACTGGAGTGGCGTGTTCTCACGCGTGGAAGTGTCAGACCAGTGGTCTGCATTCATAAATTGTCTCCTCCCCATCCTCGACCATCACGCACCTCTAAAACGTATCAAAATTCGTAACCCTTCCGCTCCCCCTGTATCTGACACCACTCGCAACTTGATGGCACAGCGTCGCAGACTTCTTGTCCATAGTGGTAGGACCCCTGAGTTCATTGCGCTTAACAAACAGGTCCGTTCTGCCATTCGTCACGACACAAGGCAGGACATCGCCAGGAGAGTGCGTGAGCTGGGTCCTACCACCATATTTCGGAATGTACGTCAAATCATCGCGGGCAAGAAGTCTGCCGACCGCATCGTGCCAGAGGCCACCCCTGACGAGCTAAACCAGTACTTTGTGGGCGTTGGTCCCCGGGTTGCGAGTGAGGTCCGGGCCAGGGGTGAGCCCCCCTCTCTCCCTGTCCGTCTACCTCGTGTCGGCACATGTGCCTTCAAACTACAGCCTATCTCTCTGTCCGCTCTCCGGTCCTTCCTCAACTCAATGCAAAATTCAGGGGCCTGTGGTGCTGACGGCATCTCTATTCAGGTAATAAAGCTTTGCTTTGCTGCTATCGGTTCCGTTTTACTCCATATCATCAATACTAGCCTATCTTCCGGCGAATACCCAGCGCTCTGGAAACATTCCATTATTCATCCAATACACAAAGCCGGCAACCAGTCCGAAGCTTCCAATTTTCGCCCTATCTCCATTGTATCTGCCTTCCCAAAGCTCATTGAGCGTATTGTGCAGCGTCAGCTTTACTCATACATGTCGGATAACCACCTGTTCTCCTCATCCCAGCACGGGTTCCGCTCCCTGCTCTCTACTGAGACCGCCCTTCTGACTGTTTCTGATCACATCCTCTCTGCTATTGACCACCAGGAACTCACCCTTCTCTGTCTCCTCGATTTATCCAAGTGCTTTGATGTCATCGACCATTCTATGCTCCTCTCTAAACTACGTACATATAACATTGATCCCACCTGGTTTACATCATACCTCTGCGGTCACACTCAGTCTGTCTGTACGGCTGATGGGAGTGGGAACCTTCATTTCTCCAGGCCTCTCCCCAACTCTATCGGAGTTTTTCAAGGCTCGTCTCTTGGGCCTTTACTTTTTCAAATATTCGCTAACGATATGTGCCTGTTCGCGGGGGATGCTCATGTGGTCCAGTACGCTGATGATACTCAAATTTTGTTATCCGGCAAAAAACACCAACTCAATGATCTGGTCAGTAAATTGGAGGACACCCTGGGTGCACTTGATACCTGGTTTCACTCTCATGGTCTCAAAGTAAATACAAGCAAGATCGAATTAATAGCGTTCGGATCCCGCCAAAATTGTCGCGACCTTCACCCTGTTGCTGTTCAGTTCCGCGAAGACATAGTACAAGAGAGCCCATACGTCACAAATTTAGGTGTTCTGTTTGATAAGCACTTCACATGGGACTCACACGTGTCTTCCCTGGTAAAAAAATGTAGTGGTATCCTCATTGGGCTATCGCACGTGCGGCACAGCATCCCCCGCGAGCTGTTGCCCCTTCTTGTAAATGCCTTGGTCGTTTCACACGTTCGGTACTGTTTAGCAGTATTTGGCAATGGCTCGCAGAGGAACATACAACGCCTTGACAAAATTCTAAATTTTGCCCTTCGAGTCATATCTGGCAAACGTAAATTTGATCACATCTCTGACGTGCGAGCTGAGCTTGGCTGGCCCACTGCCCAGCAGCTATACAGACAGCACTCCCTAAATCTACTACACAAAATTCGAAACACCGGGGAACCACAGGCTCTTGCTTCCCAGCTTCATGTCAATTCTGATCTCCGCTCCCGCTCTACGCGACAGAACTCTGACCTGGCCCTTCCACGCGTGAAGACAGAGGCTGACAAGCGCCGCTTTCTATATCATGTGCAAAATTACAATGAGCTGCCTTTAGCGACACGTCACTAAGCCATGCCCGCATTCAAAAGAGCGATACAGAACATGCCTCAACCAGAGTAGCCTGATGTATATAATGTAATGTGCGTGTGAGAGCATTGCAGTGTATGTGATGTAATGTGTATGTGAGAGTATTGAAGTATGTGCTGTATGGGAGTATGTGCTGTAGTGAAACTGTCTTCATTTTATATTAGGATGAGTGTATCATTCGTGTTGTCCATGCTTTTATGTGGCCCCGGAATAGCCCGCTTCGGCGTGGATGGGGTCCAACGTCAAATACAAATACAATACAATACTGACGGTCCCAGAGTGTGTGCGGGGGGTCATCGCGGGAAAATGCCCCCCCCCCCCCGCAGGAATATAGGAGGCATTCAATACAAGTACCCCCCCCCCCCCCCCCCCCTGCGCGTTCCCTATTTATCGTAAAATCGCAAAAATTGTCTTCGCTGCAGTCAAAATCCAGCTATCCAGAGTAAAAAACCGGAAAATTTCGCGCCGCTTCGCGGCATGACACAACTTTTGCAATTGTTTATACAAATTTGGAAAATGGGAAAATGAATTCCATTAGGTAAGTGTCTGGCAGAGGCTCTCCTTGGCGGTAATTGCTGGCACTGGCGGATCCAGGGGGCATCAGGGCCAAATGCACCCCCCCCCCCCTCCACAGGAATCTGAGACGGGCATTCAATACAAGTATGCCCCCCCCCACGCGTTCTCTGCACTGAACGTGAAAAACAATGATCTTAGGAGAAAACTTCATGAAAGCGTTTTTTTTTCGTCTCTCGAGTGATTGAATTTTAAGTTGGTGTGTATTCCTTTCTTTCAATGATGGACAAAACAGCGCACCTTATCACTGATGCAATTCAAGCAGCCCGGTGACACTTAACCCGCGCCCCCTGGGGTGGGGGGCAGAATCAGCCCCCCTTCCGGATTTTCTCAATAACTTGAAAACTATGATAGATATCAACGTCAAACCTTCAGTACCTTATGCTGCATCACTCTTCTCACTCAATTCCAATTAGATTGATGTAGTCTTTTGGGAAATAAGGACGTTTTAATGACACCATGTCATGCCATTTTGGGTGGCAAAAAGTTTCATGTTTGAACAATCGTAGAAATAGAGTTTTGAAGCAAATTGCAAATACAAACTTTAAAAGAAAGTAAATGACATTCTCTTCAAAATGGCCATCTCGGATTTTCTAAATTTTGTGTTTTTGACCCCCAAAAAGTGGAAAAAATTATTTCGTAAAAAATCCACATTTTTGTTGTTGTGAATTTGAAAAGTGAATTTCTTAAGCTCGAATACCAAAATAAGGCGACCGGCCCAAATCCTTGGAGAAAAAAGGGTACCTTTTTGCCACAAAAAGATACCACGGAGACAGGCTGGATCCGGCAGTGCCAACTTGTTAGACCGAAGAGGTAATAGTGGGGACCAGGCCAAGGCCATCTCCCAAAGCCATCTCCCACAGGCTCCTCCAGATGCGCAGGAACCATTTATGCGCGGAAAAGTCGTCCTGCCTCTTGCTGCTTTCAAACCATTTGCACTGTTACCGGTTGTTTGTTAAAGGGAGTGTGCCTACTGCCTACTCACATCGCTTATTTGGGGTTATTGACACTGGTCTAGATAGAACATAATTTTCTGAATTGAACCATGACTTAATTTCTCCAGATTCACCCTAGTTGCTGATAGATTCCAAAGACTACAGGAACGTGATGGAATCACACAATCATCGGGTATACTCCAGAAGGCTTACCACCACTAGAAGCATTGCTAATATCGAAATATAGATCCACATTTGCTAGCATATTGTTAGCGCCAGCCAATAGCAATTCGACAACACAGCTAGTGCGCGCTGATAGCAGCAGCCGAACAGTACCGTCTGTCCCCTACTCGCAACGCATGATAGCCATTTTGACGCAATTTTTCGACGAAGATATCAATTTAGAACTTCGGAACTTGCGCATAATAAAGTTCACAGTGGCAAGAACATGCTGTCCAAAACTTGTCTCTCTATCCTTGCATGATGTGACACAAATTGCATTGTCTTAGGTGCGCTGTTTTATACATCTTTTTTCCTAGGTTTATAGTGGGGATCGTTTTGTCGATATCGAGAAAAAAAAGAAAAAAAAGATTATAAGTGAAAATTCAGCGAAAATGGCTCCAGTTGTGCATTTTATCGTATCCAACAATCAAACCAATAGCTTCTTACCGTAAGAAGAATATTTTTGACATTCCAAAACAGTAGGCACACTCCAGGTAGTCAGAGTAAAGGCGGCCGCAAACAGCGCATTCGGTGGCCGATATCACTGCGAAATTCCGCCTCGGAAAATCGCGGCGACACCGCGGAATATCGTCCTTGTTCCGGCGGATTCGGCGCTGTCTGCTCGCGAGATTCCGCCCCGCCGACCTACAGCATGTCGCATCCTGTCCCTACAGCCTGTCCCAAGGTAGCTTAATTATGGTCATTTTTCGACGAAGGTGTAAGTTTAGAACCACGACACTCTTATATAATCAATTTAACAGCGGCAAAAAACATGCTGTGCAAAATTTGTAACCTCTATCTTGCATATATTTGCCACTGTTAGCCTGATACGTTTGTGTTGTCCGCGGTTCCGCGTCGTTCAGTCGCGGAAAAAGCTCGTACGGACCAGCTTTTTACGCCATTCCGCCAGCGGACACTCGGCGCGTTTAGGTTGCGTTTTTCATCGTTTCGGCTGACGCAGACGCGGAAAGTCGCTGCAGATGCGCGAAAAGTCGCAGCGATATCGCGGCCTCCGCGCGCCGAATGGCCCAGTGTGCGGCCGCCTTTACAGTTACATATGTATACAGTAATTATTATCATACGTACTATTGAGCGCTGACTGTCACAGAAGTGGTGTTTTACTATCCAAAGATAATGTATATGACAAACTACATTAATTTAAATACTTGTCATCATACCGAGATGTGCAACCAGGAAAGGGGGTTACCCGAGGCTTAGCTCCTATCACGGTCTGGTTCCAATATTACAATTTCGTTTCCACGACCTAAATTTAACTTTTCATGCCGCATTGCGGCGTCACATCGGTGGCCATCGTCATCGTCTTCGGTTTGTCGTAACGCTGAATTGAGTGAAGTGAATAGCATTTTAGCTACTTATCCTTTAGCTACTTATTTAGCTACTTATAGCTACATGGCCCACCGCCTATATTTATCGGTTTGATCAGGCAAACCCGTACAAATTCGCGCAGCTTCGCGGCGCTCAATAACAAGTAAATAAATAAGACATCAAATCAACATTAAACATGCTGCAAAGGCTTAAATACACGCATTCAAAATGGGGGACATTTGTTTCTTCATTTCAGCCCCCCCCCCACTCAAAAATGTGCTGTGTTTACCAAAATTTTCCAGTTTGCACTGTGGATAGCTGGATTTTGAATGCTGCGAAGTCAATTTTTACGATAAATTGTTAACGTTTTTTGTTGTGGGGGGGGGGGGGCAAAACAAATGTTGGCCTCCCCTTCCATGGTTTTGGGGGAGAATCTAGGGCGGATCCACAATGGGTGGTTTGGGTCAGTTGGGGGGGGGGGGGGCTAAGTCCACAAAAGTCTCACACAATTCTGAAAACTCATCTGATTTCGATTGCTTGTGCATCGATAACTGATTTAAAAACTTTCCTTAGTAAAAGTTGCCTACATTTTATATTATCTCAGGAAATTTGTCAAATTTGCGCCGATTTCAGGTGGTTAGGGGAGGGGCCCCCGTGACCCCCCATCTGGATCCGCCCATGGGGGGCATCATGGCCTGGTTGCCACCCCCCCCCCCCACTGGATCCGCCAGTGCGCTTGGGACCCTAATTTTCGGCGATAACTTTGAATGCATCAACTGGTATGGACACATTTCTCGCAATGGACGTTTCAGGCCATGCGCCAATTTTTATTATAAAAGCTGGTTAGTGTCAAATTTAGGGCGTTTTCCATTCACTCGTAATGTTAAACGCAATACGAGCTCGGATAGAGGCTAACGTCCGGTCGCTCTGTAGTCCCGCCCTTGACTCCACCCACAACTTGCAACCGACCAGTCACTGATCGGGCAGCGCCGGTACAAGGTCAGCCATTGAATGTCGTTTCGTATTGAATTTTTATGGTGAACATTCTCTTGGTTAAGTTGCTTAATCATTCTTTTAAAATCAGGGAATGTGTCAATTTATGGACGATTTCGAGCGATTTGGGGCATGACCTCTTTGCCCCCCCCCCCCTCGCCACCTGCTGGATCTGCCAGTGGTCTTAAACTAAGACAAGCTATTTGATAAGCCCATGAGCGCTCAAAATGTTCGACTGAAGTTTTATACGTTGCTGTTTTCTGAAGTTGTCTTTGTAAATTTATGACGGATCGTTTCGCGTAAAACGCCTTCACATTCCATAGTCTATACGTCAGTGAATTACCTCGAATGTATGTGTTTGCAATGTAATTTGTCACAAACGTGAGCAATCGGGGCAATGTAAAATGTTGAGGGCCCGAAGTTTCGCGTTGCCTCTTCTTCATTGTGTTGCTGCTGGGACCTTCAAGGAGCCTTGTGCTTGCAACTAAAATTGTTAACCCGCGCAGCGACGGGGTCCACGCCAACTTCGAACCGACAAGGGCGGGGGGGGGGATACATGCCGTCTAATATTACAAAAATATGTAACATAGCGACATGGCGTAAATTTAAATCCGGGATGGAAAATGCCAAAGTTGAAGCCGAAACGATTTACGAACCACGAAGGCATCGTCACTCATCCTCCACTCATCCATCCTAATTTGTTTACTTAATTGTATTTCTTAAGTTATCACGGCTTGTTGAGCTTGGCGCCTGTGGCTGACGACAACCGAGCCGTGATTTCTTACTATTGTCATATGTTTATAATTTCGGCCTGATATTTTAACTACTGTTCTGTCTTTAATATTGTCGCTCATTCTGTTATGTCGTAGGATCATTTTTAAGTTTGAATTTATATTATATCACTCATTGCGACAGCACTGTAATAGCCACAATGATGTGGAAGTTGCTGCAAGTAAAATACAAATACAATACAAATCATAAAAAAACGTTAGATAGCTCGAAACAAGGTATTATGAAAGTACTAAGGTCATTTTTTAGGTCAGGTAATTATTGAGGTCACCAGAGGTCAACAAGGGCAAAATTTCGTTCATATAGTTATCCTTACCAAAAACGTCTATATCTCGAAAACAAAAAGAGTGACGCCGAGAAGAAAAAAACGCCCGATTTTGTTTTGTTTGTCCATCAGATTTCATCTCAGATCAATAGTTAACTCAGGGGAGGCCATCGAACTTGAAACATTCTAAAAATCGCGGAATTGTTTTTAGGGAATAACTTTTGAAATACGCATGATAAAGTAATGCCTACAGTTTTCACCATTGTGTTTCTCCATCGAGACGCATCGAATAGTATATCGTATGACCATGACCTAGTTGGGTAATATCCCCAAATTTACCTGACCTGTGCTCAGGTCAAGATCAGGTCAAGTTCAAATTTTACATCAATCAACGCTTCCCGACGATCCAAACACAATGTTTATAAACATTCATCATTCAAACATATAGTTCTATAGAACTCCATTACTCTACCTTGATTTGGCAAAGAGTTATTGAAGAAAAACCATGCGTGACATCGGAGTCACCTGAGTTGACCTCGTAGAGGTCACAGAACAAAAATGTGACTTGGGTCTTTGCATACGGCACAATAATGGTGTATCTGGTGAAAACTGGTCAAATTTACTGTGGATTTATACATGTTTTCATTTTTATCCATTACGGCGGTTTCATTTTAATGATGTCACGAAATCGATCTGACCTTAGGTCACCGATATTTAAAATTAAAGATAAACAAATTGTAGGTACTTATGGCCTAATTAAGTCCTGTGAGTTTGCAACCGCTCGGCCAATCACTGTGTCTTTGGCACGGCATGGCCACAAACTTTCAAAAACTTCCTTAGGTGGGGTCACTTAACATGAACTTTTGCCATGATCTGAGATGACTCGAGATAGCAAAATACACACAATGTGGATAATTGATGCCCGAATAGCTATGCTAAGTTTGGCGGCGCTGCACATCGCCGTTTTCCCAATATTTACGGAAACTTCAGGTGGGCGGATATCCGCACCCCACGTCGGTGCGCGCGTTAATATTTCACATGGTGCCAAAGGGAGCCAGTTGCCGCAAATTATTTTGTATCAGACTACGTCCTTATCAGTCAATCTACGCATGGGGTCTGTTGAACATGGGTCTGTCCGGCGTTTTTTTGCGATCATTTAGAGCCCCTGCAAAATATAGAGGTCTAAATTCGCCGATGAGATGCCATTTCGCGTATTTTTTTTTTTTTTTGGGGGGGGGGGCTTTGGCCGAGAGGGGCCCTCTAGAGATGACGTGCCCCCCCCCCTTTCCGAAAGTCTGGCTGTGTCCCTCCCCCTGGATCCGCCAGGCCGCCTGGTTATATAAGCAAACTGGAACACATCTCCCTCAGTCAAATGCGTGACTTCAGTAACAATTGTATCAGATTTGCACTTAAAGGGAAATAATGACCTTTTTCCACAAAAATGGAGTTAGCACTTGAAATCGCCAGACGAGACCAAAATATATTGTAAATTCATCACATTTTGCATGAAAACTTACCTACCGAAAGATATTTCACGTTAAAGTTGATAAGCGTTCCACACTTTTAACGACCGGTACTTGCAAGTACTTTTGGTCCTCATCAAACTGCGGGCTTTTCCCGTATTGTTTTTTTACGTAATGGAGTGGAAAATATATTGTGCGTTCTGCTTGTTGTGATTATATGCCCGGCGATCTTCTAAAACTAACAGCGATTGGAAAAAGTGGCAATAAAATCGGAAGCTCATCGATGCACATCAACGGCGGCATAGTTAGTGGTTGCGACCCTCAATTTTGGAAAATAAATTCATTTGTTTTCAACATTAGGAGTATTGTATAATTTGTCTGTGGCTGTACACAACACTATGCTTTATATTATCATGAAAAATAATAATTTTTCCCCAAAAAACTAACAAACAATAACACAAAACTGGCAATTAAATCGGAAGCTCATCGATGCACATCGACGGCGACCTATTTAGCGTCGGCGATTTGTTTACAAAGCATTGTCATGCTTCTCGGCGCACTTAACCATTGTGGCGAGTTGTTGCTAGTAGCGCTTTCGTTTTCCATGGCAACCAGGCGTGAGCCAATGAAAAGCCAGAACGTGTCCCTTTCTGGCTTTTGATTGGCTGACGCCTGGTTGCCATGGAGAACGAAAGCGCTACTAGCGTGTGTCCGAGCAGCGCTCAGTTTGATCGGAAATGTCACAGAGCCTCCAAAAATGCCGCAATCGATGTAAACAATGGTAGGGAAGGGCGAATTTGTCAATGACCTTCATGAAGTACACAAGGTACTTGTTTTGTATTTTTCCCAAACTTACAACTTCGAATTTGGGAATAATTTTATTTAATTCTTAAATTTAAATAAAATAATTTTAAAACCATAGCGGTAGCCTAAGAAATTGTTGCTAACAAAATCAAAAGGTCATTATTTCCCTTTAACATCTTATGTGCGCTAAATTTATATCGGGTTTAACATCCCCTAAAACGTGACTTGTCGCAGGGGGTGGCTCAGTTGGTAGAGCGTCGGACTCGGAATCCAAGGGTTCCGGGTTCGAGTCTGGCTACTGGCGCAAGTCATTCGGTTCCCCACCCCGGAGGGGGTGGTTCCCCTCCTCATCCGCGGCGGCATATGGCTATAGGCCGGACTACGGGGTGGGCGAGAACCCCCTCCCCCTCCGCCCCCCCCCCCAACAAAAAAAAAACTTACCAAGAATGGCGCAAGTCATGGCCAAGAATGGCGCCGCCATCAATCACTCGCCACCCGGCGCCCACCCGGGCAGTGGCGGTGTAAGGCGCACCGCAGGGGAGAAGAGCCGGCCATCGCGTCCAGGCACGTCTTCGTCACGCCATCGATGAGGAACATCAACGACGCCTGAACCAAGGCCGCGCTCTGATCCCCTCACAGGCCCTGAATCCGCCTCTGGAACAGGGATTATGATCTCCAGTCTGCGGATCACGTCCATGGGGCGAGAACCGGCGGCTGAGGGGAGGTCAGAGGGGGACCTATGGAGGTCAGAGGTAGGCCCTTGGAGGCCAGAGGGGGTCCTTTGGAGGTTAGAAAGGCCCCTGAAGGCCAGAGGGGGTCCTACGGAGGTCAAAGGCCCCTTCTCAAATGCAGGCCCCCTCTCAAATGGAGTCCCCCTAAATTTTGTACTTGCCCCCCCCCCCCCCTCCCTAACAAAAATCCGTGGCGCCGCCCCTGATGGGTGGTGGGTGATCTTGGGCCACATAGAGCTGCAGACCACTGCACACAATGTCTAATAAATACAGGTGAAACAATCACAATGTGTTTGGGATGGCAACATGTGGATCAATGTAATCGTGAGAGCGCGAGTTCTTGAAAAAGCGAGTTCGGATTGAAATATAATGCCTAAGACAATATCCAATAAAGCGCTGCCACAAAATTCTACCGCCTACACGGCGACCAGCTCACATGGGACAAATTTGGACGGCGACCAACCAATGGTTTGTATTACCCCTGGTCCAGGTACGGCATCGGTCCATTGGACCAAGTACGACATTCTTGGTAAGATTGGGCCTAGGAAGGTCAACTTTCCCGGCACTGGGTAGCTAGGTAGACACAGGGTAGACCTCTGGGCCCGGATACCCGTACGGGGCCGGGCAGCCGTAACAAAGGCCAATTTCACAAAGAAGTTAGTAATTACACATGTTTGCAATTACAAACGCAAGAAAATATTGCAAACCTGACAAAAAGCTATTTCACAAACATTCGCCACCTCTGAATTACCGCTTGTAAATACAATTGTAAACACAGATCTTAGTACAGCAGAAAATGTGAAATAAAGTACGTTTGTATTAAAGTTGTATTAGTAGTTGGTGCTAATGACAAATAATTTGATTGTTAACTAATTGATTTCACAAATATTTACATTGTGGTTTATTTTTTTAGTCAAAATAAAATTAGTTATAGGATTGGACTTCAAAGCCTTGAAGTATGAGATATGTTCGAATCTCTCAGATTTTTTTTTCGGCAGCTATACCATGTATAAACTAAACCATTACCTAGCAACCTGGGGAACGTAACAACCTCACCAAGAAAATAACCTGAACAGTAAAGCAACGTCAACTATCAATGCAGTTTCTGAAATTCAGGACCTCTGACCCACGGGAATTACAAGTTTGTAGTTGCAAACATTTCCTCACTTCCATCAACCTTTGAGAAATAGAACATATGCAATTGCAAACATTTCTACAAACAATATCTTTGTAAACTAGTTTGTAAATAGTAAATTGAGATTTACTGCCCTGAAGTTTTGTGAAATCCAAACTACAAGCATGTGTAAAAATAATTTGTAATAACAAAGAAATTCTTTGCAATTACAAACTTTTTTGTTTTGTGAAATTGGCCTCAGGTGTGAATCGCGCATACGCTGGCCGGCTTGGCTCCAGCCATCTAGCGACGACGATGTGAAACATGACACAAACTTACATTTAATAGTGGCGATTTTATATTAGGGGGAGCAATATTATAGGGGAATATATTATATATTATTATTAGGGGAACATTTTTTGCACAGCACGTTCTTGCCATCGTTAAATTTATTATGTGCAAGTTTCGTCGTTCTAAACGATGTTTTCATTCTAAAATAACCTTTGAACGTGACGAGTAGAGAGCGAAGGAATGTCGCGGCCGAACCAAAACTGTCTACACGAGGCACGGGTCTGATGCAATGGACGGGCATGTTCGCCCTCAAAACTCGGATTGGATCCAAGTTTGTCAAAAATGTTTACGGACGTCAAACGGGCGACTATTGGCCATCTCAACGTCGCCCGATCCTAACCGGGCCCGTCCGCGCCCGTCGGTAACCTCTCCTCAGGCGCCGCCGCGCCGGAGGCGGAACTTGCGTGGCCGGACCGCCCGTCCGGCCACGCAAGTTCCGCCGTAAAACGGTGGAAGACGGGTGGACGTAAAAGCGGACGGACGTAAAACGGTGGAAGACGGGTGTTGACGTGCGAGGTGAGCATCAGGCTTTAGTGGTAGTTGAAAAAGCCGCCGTGTTGACATTGAATTCTGGCAAACGCAAACGAGTTGCGCGTGGAACTTGAATGAAACTTGCTTCGATGCACATTTCTACAGGTACGAAACTACTAACGAAATCAGTTCAGAAGAGGAAGGTATTTCTTACCCTGGTAATATCCCGAATCTGGCAACTACGTGAGGAGCGGCTCCTACTCGTACGAGTGGGAGGGTGTCACCTACACTGTCACCTGGACGGCTGACAAGAACGGCTTCCACCCGGAGGGTGACCACCTGCCCGACTTCAGCCACACCGAAGAACATATTGAAAATATCGAAGATGAGGCGAACGTCGAATGAGGGACTGCACCGAACTCTGATATAAGAAAATCATGAAAGCTGATTCAAAACGCATCTTTGTGTGATGTCGTCAGTCCGCATAGGCATAAATACATGTTGATCGGCCGTTATTGAACTGAATGAGTACGAGTAGCAAGCAGCAACTAAATAAAAAGTATTTGCTATCCCATTGGACTTTTAACCACCTCTTATTATATAAACATAAGCAGCCGGTTACATTTTCTCAGTGGTAATTGCATCAAAATGTAGTGCTACCCGAATTGGGTAGTTTCGATGAACTCGCAAGAACTCGGTAATTTATTACAACGTTCCCTGCTGGGTGGTTACATTTATATTCACTATGCGTTAAAAAACAATGAATGGATCATGCCATCGCCTTTGAGCTGTAAAAGAACATTTCCATGATGGAGTGACCATGGCTCAAAGACAACATCTCCGTAATGTCACACGTCAGTTCACAAAAGTGGTTTGTAATGTCTTAACCATTGAAATACATTTGTCAATGCGTTAGTTGCGCATAAATCACACGCACTATTCGTTTGCCTATCTTTATCATTTTGAATCGTACAGTTCTAAACAACTCCTCTCTGACACTCCACAACTACACTTGATAACGCACGTGAATATCTGATCTATGCTGCACCTCACGGTTATTTTCAGTTTCGATTAGCATGCCAGCGCTCAGGTCGGTCTGAGATCAGATTTGTGTCATTGTGGCAGATGTCGGAGGTGATGGTGCCGCCTGTACGGGTATTTAAACAGACGCGCAGTGATTGAGCGGTACCAGATAACCCTCTTCAGTCCAACAATGAAGACGGTGAGCGGTGGCACTCTTCTTATATGTAGTCCTAGATAGACGGACGCTTTTTAATAGATCATACCTCTTTGAAATAGGTTCAAGGATCAGCAAAAAGGAAATGCGAGATATGAGCGTATATCCGTGATGGCTCGGCGTTAATCATTTGTCCCGCTTGCTGATTGTGTTGTCTTTCGCATATTTCACTAGTTAAGAACGCACGATATTCTAGATGGTGAACTGCAGCAATACCATTGAAGCACTCTAAAAAAACGAATTATGATACATATAACGAGTACTCTGATGTTGCCATTTCTCTGATGTTGCCTTTTGTTTCAGATTCTGTTCCTCTGCTTCGTAGCTGTGGCCGTGGCCCAGTCTGACAAGGAAGCCAGGATCGTCAACTACCAATACGGCATTGAAGAGGATGGCTCCTTCGCCGCCACGTAAGATACATGACTTAAAGGGAGTGTGCCTACTGTTTTGGAATGTCAAACATATTTTTCATACGGTAAGTAGCTGTTGGTTTGATTGTTGGTTATGATGAAATTCACATCTGGAGCCCCTTTAGTTGAATTCTTCACTTATATTGTTTTTAGTTTATTTTTGTTTCGATATCTATAAAACGATCGCCACTATGGTGATGTTATGTAAACGGCGCACATAAGACAATACAATTACGGTCACATCATGCAAGATAGAAAGACGAGTTTTGCACAGCACGTTCTTGCCACTGTGAACTTTATTATGTGCAAGTTTCGTAGCTTAAATTGATATCTTCTTCAAAAAATGGCCATCGGCCATCATCGAAAAACATGATGGCCGTCCAATTTATGTTCGGCTGCTGCTATCAGCGTGCACGAGCTGTTTTGTTGAATTGCTATTGGCCGGGGCTAACAATATGCTAGTAGTTTAATCGATAGTTGCAGTGCTTATAGTAGCGGAAGCCCTCTGGAGTCTACCCGATAACTTTTTGCTCCCAAGCAAATTCCTGGAGTCTTTGAATATCTCAGCAACTAGGGTGAATCTGGAGAAATGATGTAATGGTTCAATTCAGAAAATTGTGTTCTATAGACCAGTGCCAATAACCACAACTAAGCGATGTGAGTAGGCACACTCCCTTTAACCCGGCAGCTGCTGGGGGACTTTCTCGCACCCCCTCCCCTCCTTGGTTCTTCGGGAATATCATCAGAACGCATAGGGGTAGCGACGTGAAACGTTGAGTACATCTAATTGAATACCTAGGGCACTTCTAGATAAAATGTAGTGTCGTTCCCATATCAGGTCAGGTCACAGTGACGTCACAAGGTCCATTACAGGGTCAAGATTCCATAGCCCAGAGCAATTGATGCTGAATTGCTACACTGACAGACATCGGAGACTCTTGAGAGTTCTTAGAGACCATACAGGGGTCGATTTAGTCTCTGCAGAGAGCCACATTTTACGAGAACTTTCGAGGGGTCTTTTGGTCTCAAGATTATCTTTTTTGTCAAGGTTCTCAGCGTGAACTATTTAGTCTTGCTTGGGAATGCCTGAAAAACGTCTCGGCGCCGGCCGGGATTGAACCGGGGACCCTTCACATGTTAAGCGAGCGCTCTACCACTGAGCTACGGCGTGGCTTATACCAGAACAAGCAAAAAGACGGGACCAACCAAGGCAATTGCTGGGTGAGGTTGATACCGACTTTCCGTGTATTTAATATTGTTTGGTTAACAAATGATGGTATGTAAGTAATATTTACAAATCAAAACGATCGAAAAAGTAATAGTTATTCGGTATTTACTTTAATAAAAGTCGGTTTCCGTCGTTGCGATTACAGCGACACCTGCAGTGATATGGTGGCGCCATCTGCATGTAATTAATTCAATTTCAAGATTATCTCAGGAGATCATCCACTGTTCTCAACAGGTGACTGCTAAAACATCCCGCGGTTCGATCCTCGATCGCGACAGACTTCTCTAATTCGTTGACTGCCTGATGGTCTCAGAGACATAAAATTGTCAGCTGGAGACATATTTACTCTCAAAAAACCAACGCGGAGACCATGTAGATGTATCAGGCGAGACCATCCACTGAAAGGTCTCGAAATGGAAACCGTGCAGGTTCTCAGGAAAGAGCATTCAGCAAAAGTTCTCAAAAGTGTTTCTGAGTGTAGAACGTGTCCAATTTGGGATGCTTTAAGTTTGATACCATAGCTTGGAGTTACATGAAGGTCATCTGACTTGACCTGGCTTGACCTTACCGGATTATTGCAAGAAAATAGTTCAATATGGGTATAATTCGAACTACCGTGAACCAGCGAATAAAATTATATTAATGTCATGCACTTCCTGCAATATTTCATTTTGACCTGACATTGCATGATTCGACCTCGACCTTTTGGCATTCCACATAA
>JAXIVJ010006389.1:55000-60000 GCA_036785665.1 Chirona hameri | reverse complement strand
CCCTACTGGTTCGTCATCATTAATCAACAGAGGGAGCCATGCTCTCGTGCTGCGGTATATGTTTTGTCCACACCTTATCATGCGGCTCGCGTCTTGCTGCCGTTCGTGACTGGAAACCATTTTGGGATGCATTCCGATTCGAGTACGTAATTTAATCGCCGGAGCCGAAGGCCACGAGCACGATGCTCGTTGCTTTGGTTCATCCTCGCCAAGCCACAGTTCATCCTGTGCAGGTTGCATGCTCGTTAAGATTGAACGAAAGATTACTGCTCTCCCAAAGGAATCAGCTATATAACTGTTATTCAGTCGACGCTGAACTGTTCTCTTCAGGATACTGGCTCGTAAGTAAGGTGTGCTACACCCGTAAGGCATCGCTTGGTGTTTTCACCATGCTAATTTGGTTTTCATATTCATGTGGTTGGCTTGTAGTTGAAGCCATGGTCGCACCTATATACCAGTTTGCAGTGTTTATTCGACGGGCGCCTTTTTGTTTTCTGCCTCAAGTACCAAAATCGTCCAATTGCATAACTGAGGAATCATGCATCCAGAGTCCAGACACTCCTGACCAAACCCAAAGAACGCTTTTAATCCACAAACTAGTCTGGCTGCTTCGTTCAGGTACAAACAAGTGGCCTTGCACAGCTAAAGCTGAGTCTCCCCAGTAGTAAAGTGAAGCTGATGCTGACAAACGAGACTCGCTGGGCAAGGGCGGATCCAGCTGGTTGTTTGGGGGGGGGCAACCAGTTTGAGCGGACCTTACCTAGGTACCCCTAATTTCGAGTTTCTCCCCGGATTTGTACCACTTTATTTTGAAACCACACGATTTCTATTTTTTTTTTTTTTATAGCTTTTCGACCTTTTGGGATATCGAAAAAGGTGCACCTATGCTTTCGTTCCCGACTGCAAGAAGAAAAAACATGAAAAATGTGTACTGAATCAAGCCGGCTTTGCCCCGACTTCCTGGGGGGGGGGGGGCTGTTTTTGCCCCCCCCCCTCCCGTTATTTTGCAATAACTCCTAAACGAACACCGGTATCGTCACCAAACTTGCAGTACCTCATCTCACATCAATTCTACACATATTGGCAAAAAGAAAAATATAAGGCTATGATAGGTCAACCGGGAATGACGTCAGAGTGGCGTCATGTTCTTCGGTTTTTGTTGCAAAATGATGATTTGCTGAAAACGCTGTCAAAGGTACGATGTTTAAGATAAACTCAATTGTCCTACATCAAATTACTGACAATAGACCGGGCTATCAAACTGCTGTCTCGTATTTTTGAGTTTTTTTTTATTCCTAATTTTGAGAAATCCAAATATTTTTTTTTTAACAAAATTTAAAACAGAATTATCCAAAAACCGGAATATATGTGATCGAGACGTGTGCGGTGAATATGTGTACCAAATTTGAAGTCAATATCTTCAAAAATGACTGAGTTATGACCTTTAAATGACAAATCAACCTCCTATAACAGCATTAAACAGCATATAACAGCGACCTCCTATGCATAAAAAACGTTTTTCCATTTTTGGTTTTTACTTCTATTTATATGGAACAAACAATGTTCTAGGTCATTTTTCGCGTTCTAGACGAAAAACAACCCATAAACATGTGTTACAACGCCTAATTACCGTAATCTGCAGTTTGACCTCGTGACCTCGGATGACCTTGACCTGACCCAAGGTCATACACAGCTTAGAAAGGTACTTAGAAGTGTAAGACACACGAATCATACCGATTTATCGACAGCTTATGCGTTTAATATTGCAATTTTGCGCGACAATTCCATCCATCGAGACCTTTTGACACGGTCAAACATTTTGTACTTGACCTGACCTGTGAAGTCATCGGTGACCCCGAGGTCAACAATATTATGTTTCCCTCGATACATTCTCCAGGGCTATCGAATGCCGTTTGAATTTTTACATTCGGTCCAGTAGTTCCGGAGATCCGAGGGGAGGGGGCAAAAAAATACCCCCCCCCCCCCCCCCCCCCCCCAGTAAGTTGCGTTATGAAATATACCCCAGTAACTCGCGGGTTAAGAGCAAGAACGGCTCCATCCGTTCGTCTTCGGGGCCAACTACTTTTTGCTATAAGATTCGACGACCCTTGCCAAAAAACAAGAGTATCTTAGATTTGAATCGTGTTTTTGCGGTCGAGGAAAACAATGTTAGTGGAAAGAAGCTAACATGGAAATTTACAAAAACAGAACTTTGAGCATCAAATAAATGATAGTTTTCTTCAGAATTTCCAGCTCCGAATCTCGGATAGTAAACCGAGGGGAGGGTCCGACCGGAAAAATAAATACGCATTTCGCTGCACAAATGTTTGTCGTTATCTGTTGCGCTCCGATAAAAAAAGCTAAAGACGATGACGTCGAACATGATCGAGCCAGTCGCACTTCCGCCATTCAAAACAATGAATACAGATGAACCGAGCATGGCGTAAAATTCGATTCGCATATTACTGCCATACAGTCTATGGCAGAAAACCTCTTCGAGCATTCAGGGTTGCTTACCTGCGGCAACCAGCCAGGCAGCGACAGCCTGAAATAGTCTAGCTGGCGACTTCCCGATCGCTGACGGATGACATTAGGTCTCGGTGGGCTTCGCACATGATCAGCAGCGCCTCCATCCGGAGCTCGGTCATTGTCGCTTGGAGAGAAGATAGTCTTCTCCACCTTACTGAACACCCTCTCCGCCTCCGCCGTTTTAACCGGAAGGACGGCAAGGACCTACAGGAGAAAGGATGGATTTGGACCGATTGTTCTATTGTAGACTTGCCAATACCGAAATGGTGCTGGATAGAAATAATGAAATAAGGACACATGTAAACGTGATATTTTTTAACTTATAAATTACCCCTCGCCCTGTTGGGGGTCATTTTGACCCCCCCCCCCTGAGGTTTTTCGAGAATAGCTGGAAAACAGCGGCGCGCAGCGCTGCCAAATTTGGCCAAAATTTTCCAAATTTGGTCAAGTTTGCTCAGTACCGTTCTAAAAACAAAAATATAGCATGTATCTGTCTTGTATAGCATGTATTCATGTCTTGGGGGGGACATAGTTTGCCCCCTTGAACATTATTGGGGGGGGGGGCATGGTCCCGTTGCCGTTGCAAAATTCGACATTTTATTAAGCTTTTTGAGGAAACATTCAGACTCAAATAATTAATAAGTACGTGTTAGCTTTCGTTTTTTTTTTGGGGGGGGGGGCAAAAGACATGCTGCCCCCCCCCCCCCCCCCCCCCTCCATGCTTTTTGGGGGGACCATGGCCGGATTTCCCCTCCCCCGGATCCGCCAGTGGCAATGGGCATGCTCGAAGGAGAAATAAGTGTATCACAGCGGTTTGATAGAGATGGCCATGACAAACTTATGCAGGAATTGAATGCGATGGAAACTGGTTGCTAGGGGACACGGAAACAACATGTTCAGCTACGACGTGCGCACGAGGATAAGAATAACTCTTGCATTTCAAGTTATATTTGCATGCCGATTACCCTCAGCGAAGTTAACCTTATTTCAACTCTGTAACAATCGTGACTTACTATGCAGCCTGTTTAATTTCTGGTTTCAACCGAGTATCCGTCAAACACCATGAGTGTATGTTTCGCGGCTGTACAGCGACAACCATTACAGCTGGGATCCATCTCTGTCGTGACCCGCTGGGAGGCGGCGACGCTGCCATCCCTGCCAATGACGTCACGGTAGCCTGTGTGGGATTGAGACCCCCACCCTAATCGCTCGGTGGTTTGTATCATGTGTATTCGTCCCCGCCGTGTTGTTAACGCTGCTCAGGTCACTGGTAAACTTGTACGGGGCGCCAGGGACCGGCTACACTACAGAAAGTAACTACAAAACTGGGAGACAGTTTTATGAAAAGTGTGTACTATTGAACATTGTGTGACGATTCGTGGGATCTTTAGAGAGCATGGCTCGAGTGTGGCCCCAGCAGCGTGACATTTTCCCAATAATGCTGAGACAAACGACTCATTAAACCTAACATGTACGAAGCTGCTCAAGTCAGATTTTGTGCTTTCGTATTGCGTCAATGGAGAATTATCTCGTCAAAAAAGGCTCTGGACAGTTGTTCAGCATGGTCTCGAAATCGTCTACATGAGGATTAAAAGACATACAAGCCACCTTACCTCAGAAGATAATCACAACAGTGAACAGCTGCTTAAAGGGAGTAGGTCACCTTGAAAGTTGTCTTGAAATTTGGCTATACATGGTATTTGCGGGCTAAAAAAAACGAATATAGCATTTGTTTGGACGATAGATGGATATCCGTCGAAAAATGGCATGTTTCTCTCTTCTCCTTCATGGCCATACACAAATTCATGACAATTATGACGTCATGCATATGGTAGCTTGGAAATTAAACTATTGCACACAATAACGACGGACTTTAGGCATATATACGCAGGCTGCTTGTAACGTAAACAACCATTGTGAGGTCACGAATCATCATCGTCTTCTAAAAGGGGCCCACTAGTCCTGTGTCGAAATTACTTAGCGTAGGGCACTATTTGTTTTCACACAGCCCATTTTTCGATCTGATCTACAAATCTGCCATCTCAGTTAAAACCCCCATGTTAAAGGTGAACTATTCCCTTTAACCCTCGCCGTGCCGGTGAGGCGTTTAGACGTCCCTCCCTAAGGTTTTCGGGGATAGCGGGAAAACGGCGGCGCGCAGCGCCGCCAATTATGGTCCAGCTGTTGGGGCATCAATTACCCACATAGTCTGCAATTATTGACCGGGTCATCTCATGTCAGATCACCAGGCCAGGTCAGGTGGCCCTACCTAAAAAAAACAAGTTTGCGGTTATACCACAGCCACAGTTTTCGGCCGATGGGTTTCAAACTTACAGGATTTCACAAGGTCATAGGTACCTACAATTCGTTTATCTCGGATTTTGTATATCGGTGACCTAAGGTCGGGTCAATTTCGTGACCTCCTCATTATAAGTCGGTGGGGAAATATTAAAATGCTTCCTATTCCAAGG
>JAXIVJ010006389.1:0-50000 GCA_036785665.1 Chirona hameri | reverse complement strand
ATCTGGCATTATGGCCTGGGAAGGGACGTGTCACATTGCACAAGGCCGTGGTAATCTCGCCGACGCGATTATGTATCACAATGCCCAGAAGCTCGACAGAATGGAGCTGCGGAGGGGTTACACAGTCTGCCACCGTAGTCGTGCACAGAACACAGAATGCAGTACGACGAAACATGTAAGCTCGGTGTCAGTTGCAATGCAGTCTCACCGTGCCGCATCGGATGTTTAAAAATGTCTCAAATATCAACACATTGCTGATATCAACATATGTTCTGGGCGCAAAATGGCGTAAGCAGTCGCCGCACCCTAAAAGTCTTACGCACAAACAATATTTGTAGTGACCATTTTGGATGAAAGTATCAGGCTCAATGAATCCTCAAAATTAGAAAACGCCGCAGTTCACTTGATCACTATTTCACTATTTCTACATTACTTAACAACGCTAGACAAGGAAAATATTATCTTATTGTTTCCTCACTTCTCGCTGATGAAAAGGGAACGTAAACAAACGATGCGGCTTTTTTCGGAGACTGCAACCTGGACCAAAAACATAACACCAACTCTCCCTGAGACTGCAATCTCGACCAAGCACCAAACACCAACTCTCATGGAGACTGCAATCTCGACCAAGAACAAAACACCAACTCTCCCGGAGACTGCAATCTCGACCAAGAACAAAACACCCACGGTTCCAGTCTATTCTCTCTTGTCTCCATTCCTACTGCCGACCATTGATTTTGGGGTTTTCGGGCGCGTCGACATCGAGGGTCGCTGCGCCCATAACAGACATTCAGTTGCTTAATGAGGAGAGTAAACAGTGTGAAACCCTATAGCCGACATGTATGAGAAGACAGAGCCGTTCTGAACAGAGTCTGGGTCATTTCCCAGCAGATTATGCAGCGACGTGGTTGGCGAGAGGCGCCCTAGGTGCTGGGTACGTTCCTGGCCGTACTGCGGGCTCTCTAACAAGACATGTCGGACGGTAAGTGGTGTATTACACTGGGAGCATAATGGCTGGTCTCCACCACAGAGCAAGCAACCATGTGTGACATATGCATGACCAATACGAAGCCTGCACAAGATCGCCTCTTCTACCCTTGACTTGCGGGAACAAGACTGCCATCTTGAAAGTCGCGGTTTCACTTCTATGAGTTTGTTTCGGTCTGTCTCATCCCATGTGTGTTGCCATTTGCTGTGTGCATAGGAAGCAATGGCTGGATAAAAGTCTCTCGCGGGGAGAGGTAATCGCCGTGTGCGTGGTGCCCGCCTACTGCCGACCAATGGCCTACCACCTAACAAAAGTTGAGAAGGGGCATCGACATTCTAAAGTCGATTCTTTCCATGCAACGATCATGACCTAATATTGAAATCCGAGAAGTTGGAGAATAATTCCCCCTCGTCCCCTGCTTACATCGCCCATGTTGTTGACCTACACCTACACACTTTTACCCTCAAATTAAAACAAATGGACTTTTTAAAGTAAAATAACGGACCTTCAAATTAAAACAAGGGAAGTTCAAATTAAAACGAGGGAAATGCAAATTAAAACGAGGCAACTTCAAATTAAAATAAAATAAATTCAAATGGAAATGCAATGATAACGTTAATTGTGCAGTGACATTCCGCAACTTTGATCAACTATTGAGGTTTCTCATGAACAAATTTACATTCGACTCGGCACGGCCCGGCCCAGCCCGGCCCGACACAGCCGTACGGACGCTTTTCGAAAGATGTAACTTTGGAACTGACCAACCGATTGCAGCCGGGTCTCTACCATTTGGTAGCCATATCAAATCAATATTACTGTTTGTACTTGGTGCGCCTACAAATGTCGGATGATAAAACAGCGCTGTCAATCAGGACCGACTTTGGCGTACGCTAAGAGTCAATGATACCCCAAATGTTTCATAGTGAGTTGACCTTTATACTTAATTAAGCGCACGTGAGCACGTGCAAGAAATGAGGGTTCCCGGTCACACCCCCATGATGTATCGCAGAAAATACTGGGCCGATACTGATACAATTTGGTGCGCTGCTTCGGACTGACTGAGTTGAAATTTGTCATACAGACTAGGGTATGTTTAAGAGCTGCTTAGCACGTTTCGTGATTTTTATAAAAATGCACGTGCGCACATGCGAACCCCAATTTTGTACATCAAAACGGACTAATTGCGCAGAAATGTAGAGTGCAGGTCACATCGTGCGCACACGCGATAAAATGGGAAGCATCGCGTGCGCACGTGCGGAGTGGTTTCTGGTTAATCATGTGAAATATTGTTACCTAATATGCTAGTCGGAAGCAGCACACTAAATTTAATCTTTATCGGCCCAGTAGTTTCTGCAATACATCATGGGGGTGTGACCGGGCACTATCATTTCTTGCACGTGCTCACGTGCGCTGAAGTATAAAGGTCAATTTACTACGGAACATATGGGGCATTGTTGACTCTTAAAGGGAGTGTGTCTACTGTTTTGGACTGTCACAAATATTTTGATCACGGTTAGTAGGTATTGGTTTGATTGTTGGATACGATGAAATTCACATCTGGAGTCCCTTTAGTTGAATTTTCACTTATATTGTTTTTTGTTGTTGCTTATTTCCGTTTCGATATCGATAAAAGTCTCGCCACTACAGTGAAGGTAGTCAGAGGGAAGAAGATGTTACGTGAACGACACACCTAAGATAATAAACAATCGATACGAACAATGTAAACAAATTGTCACAAAGCAAAATGGCCGTCGATATTCTGTTCGGCTGCTGCTATCAGCGCTCACGAGCTGTTTGGTCGAAATGCTATTGGTCGGCATTGACGATATGCTAGCAAATTTGTATTGATATTTCGATATTATCAGTGGTAAGCCCTCTGGGGTCTACTCGATAACTTTTTGCTCCCAGACAGCTCCTGGGGTCTTTGGAATATCTCAGCAACTACATAGAGTAGTTCCAGATCCAGTAAACTTCAAAATCGCTGTAATTGTCTGTGCATAGTTAATTGAAGTATGCAAATCAAGGATGTCGTCTCTTGTCGAGACGACATCAATGTGCACAGGGGAGAACAGGGGTACACAGGGGTACACAGGGATACACAGGGGTACACAGGGGTACACAGTGATACACAGGGGTACACAGGGGTACACAGGGGTGCACAGGGGTACACAGGGGTACACAGGGGTACACAGGGATACACAGGGGTACACAGGGGTACACAGGGATACACAGGGGTACACAGTGGTACACAGGGGTACACATGGGTACACATGGGTACACAGGGGTACACAGGGGTACACAAGGGTACACAGGGGTACACAGGGGTACAC
Source organism: Chirona hameri (assembly GCA_036785665.1). Taxonomy (NCBI): domain Eukaryota; kingdom Metazoa; phylum Arthropoda; class Thecostraca; order Balanomorpha; family Balanidae; genus Chirona; species Chirona hameri. The sequence continues at coordinate 46,682 of JAXIVJ010006389.1, read as the reverse complement.
AGGGGTACACAGGGGTACACAGGGGCAATGAAGATCAGTAGGTAATGTCAGAGACCATCGTGGAGGGTAAACCTGTCCCGTCACAGATCAGCTGCCGTGGTTTACATTTGTTCGTGAACGCTAACCGCAGCTGACATTCGCTGCTCTAAGTAACTGCAGACTGTCCGTGTCTATGACGTCACGTGTAATTATGGTGGATAAGAAATGGCAGTAATTTGCACCGGGCGAAGAAACATGGAGCAAAAACCTCATCTCCTTTTGATTAGGATGTGACAAGCAGAGCGGGGCAGATACTATTCAGTCACGCTACAGCAATTATGTCAGCTACGGCGGAGGGACATGAATGTAATGTAGGTGTGGTATGTAATTGGTTTTCAGCCTCGCTAACGTTTAAAGTGAAGCAGAAATAGTTTCCCTGCAACATCCTCTAGTCATGCAGCATTTAGGATCATGGAATTTACCATGTGAGCTGCTCTGCCTTCGGAAAACATTGCTAGTTTCGAAACCTTTAAAGTAATACGGCGGTGCAAAACGGAGAAATTTGGTCGCGAGTGTCAGCTGTTCGTTTTTTCTCGAATAAGCTGCGCTGGCTTGGACTTAATACAACTCACCCCAATGCATTGAAATGCAACGTATTTTTGTTAAGTAAAAGGTTTCGTTATGTTGACTGTAAAGTACTATGGATTTTAACCATTGGTTCACTGTTGACCTAACCCGGCATTGGCTGGGGTCTCAGCCGAACGCCATTGGCTGGGGGGGGGGCGTTATTCGTCCCCCGGTTATCTTCCGAACCAATAACCGCAGCGAGACGCGCAAGGCCATCGAAAGCTCTCGATGAGATGCTTCCAAAGCATGCAATACATTTTCAAAATAAGGTCACATGTCAGGTCACGGTCAGGTCAAAGGTCAAAATTGAGATATTTGAGTTTTTATGGGTTAGTTAATTCGATAGAAGCAGTCATTTTCACAATCTAACACCATATAAGGTCAAAATTTGAAATTGATAAATATAAATAACAAAGGCATATTTCTAGACCTGTTTTGTCTCAGAAATACAGTGTTCGCGTTTATTTGTTTGTATCTGGTTACTAAAAGCCAAAACAACGCAATTTTAAAATATGACGTCATGAGTTACTAATACTTAGGGAGCCATAAGTCAGTCAAAAATATAGACATTGCTTTGAAATTTGGTTTGATATTGTCCACATGAAATTCTTCAACATATCTTTCGGTTTTGTGAAAATGTTAGACATTTTTTATTCTTAGGGGTTTTTCTTCAAAAAAGACGTTTTTCTGTAATTCGTGGGGGTCAAAAGCCCAAATTTTCACAAATCCGAGATAGGCATTTTGTAACCCTTGCTAATTGCTATCTTTTGAGGGTTTACGATTGCATTTTGCTCACAATATGGCATTGTTACGGTCTGCTAAAGTTTAGCTGATTTGTGTCAAACTCGTGTGTAGTGACGTCACTAAATTCGCTATATCTCGAAAAAAGAAATCGACGAAATTGCTTCATTGTTGCATAGAAGACGTACAATTGATGTAGAAGAAGGTACCTGAAGTTTTACGTCGATAGCGCTACTATTTTTTGTTTAGCTATTGCGAAAGTTCGTCAGAGGAGAGGGTGGTGAAGCGCCAGCCGATCGCCAGCCAATGGCGGGTTAAGGCAAATTTGATTCATATTTTGAATTTGTTTCAATTTTGATTCATAACCTTTCGGAAATTAACATGATGTTCATGTAATTCATCTACAAGGCATATTTTACGTGGGTTATTGGTCATTTATATTCAAATTATACAACTAGCACATGATTTCGAAACGATCAGTATCATTGTTTTGACGAAGTTGTCGACTCAGCCTCGTTAGGAAATACTAATGGGATGACATGGGACGCGGTGGACCGGCTGATCGGGCCCGATCAGGTAGAAGTGAAAGGTTCATTTTAAAGTTGTGACATTTATAAAGATTACCTGATTTATTTCAACAGAATGCGGTCATCTGGTCTCGTGATGGTACGAGGTAAACTTCGCCGCTGCACAAACATACACAAGACGTGTGTTTAATATTGAGTGCACTACTTTTTCATCAAGAGTGAAATCAATTTTTACCTTGGGTGCTGTGAACTCAATGCTTCATGAAAAACTTTTTGTTTGCGTATTCGCATGGCCTAATGCTTAAGAAATCTTAGCGACGAAACGCATACTCCTGTGTCCTTCATCTGCCTGGCATGTTTAATTTCCTATGTTCATGTTTGGATGAGCTTGCGAAGAAAAAGCAACTCTGAAAAGCGGAAAGCAAAAAGAAAAAGCAGCTCCGTGGCTATCAACAGACCCAAAATACACAACGGCACCGACTTACTCAAAGAAAGTACTTAAACAACTCAATGATACAAGGTCATTGATATCCTTCGATATCCGAAAGGCTCGAACTAACAACCTACGAATATAAGTCGCTTTCATTCGTCATTCACGTTGCAGTTTACCTTCGGCTATTCCTTGGGCAACTGGACCGGGAGCACGGCGAGTTTTCCGCTGTCGCCGCCGTGATCTCATCATTTGGCTGCATTTTCTACTTTCTCCTGACCGCAGCCGCGGCGACCGGCAGCCGCGAGTCGTGTGCAGCCGGGCTGTGTTTCCTGTCTCTACACCGACACGTGAAGACCGGGAGCCTCCGTGTGACTCCGTCACCACACGGCACGAGCGGCACGAGCGGCATACAGCTCCTCAGTACAGCTCGGTTCACGTCCAGTCGCCTCGAGATTTACTTTTAGTTAGTCAGGCTGTAAGAGGCGATACATTCAACACGAGACTGCATAAAGTATCCGATATCACCGTGGCATGAGGCTATATGTGAGCACTGAGCAGCTACCAGAGTCAGTGAGCGCCGATCCGCCGTTACATGGTGGTTTGTCTCTCCGTGGGGCGAATCGCCTGGTTTGTCTCTCTGTGGGGCGAATCGCCTGGTTTGTCTCTCTGAGGAGCGAATCACCTGGTTTGTCTCTCTGTGGGGCGAATCGCCTGGTTTGTCTCTCTGTGGGGCGAATCGTCTGGTTTGTCTCTCCGTGGGGCGAATCGCCTGGTTTGTCTCTCCGTGGGGCGAATCGCCTGGTTTGTCTCTCCGTGGGGCGAATCGTCTGGTTTGTCTCTCTGAGGAGCGAATCACCTGGTTTGTCTCTCTGAGGAGCGAATCACCTGGTTTGTCTCTCTGAGGAGCGAATCACCTGGTTTGTCTCTCTGAGGAGCGAATCACCTGGTTTGTCTCTCTGTGGGCGAATCACCTGGTTTGTCTCTCTGTGGGGCGAATCGCTTGGTCTCTCTGAAGAGAGAATCGCCTGGTCTAACCTGGCAACTGTCTTCTTCTTTCTAACTTCTGATCTAACTGAAAACAATATTATAACTGAGAAGCAAAGTGGCTACCGTCCGGGTCACAATACACACCTTCAACTTGTATATCTTGCTCATCAGTTGTACTCGGCGTTAAACGAAAACAATAACTTCACTGCAATTTGTCTCGACATTTAAAATATTTCGACAAAATTTGGCACGAAGCACTAATTGCGAAATGTGAAATTCAATGCAGCATCTCTGGCTCCCTCCTGGCATGGCTAAGTTCATATCTCGAAGATCGTACTCAAATTGTTCGTGTGGGTAATAGCGTATCTTCGCCACAAAACATTCTAGCTGGTTGCCCTCAAGGCTCGGTTCTTGGACCTCTGCTTGCCCTGATATACCTCAACGACCTATCCAACAAAACCGAGAATGACGCACTATTCTATGCAGACGACACTTCCCTATACTCCTCTCATCCACAAGACAACCAACAACACAGACAATCACTGCAAAATGACTTAGACATCATCAGTCAATATGGTACAGACTGGGCCATCACTTTTAATGCAGATAAAACAACACAACAAACATTCACGAACAGGCACAACAACCATGACCTAGGATTATCCTTTAATAGCCAAAATATACCTAGCGCTAAGAACCACAAACATCTCGGACTCACATTTTCTACTGACCTCCACTTCCATCAGCATATTAATACAATCATCAGGACAATCAACTCTCACTTAGGACCCATTTACCCCATCGCGAAATTCCTCCCAAGACCTATACTCAACGATATATATACAACATACATTAGACCGCATTTCGACTACTGTGATATCATCTACGACGGTAACTTGACTTTGACCGACTCAGTTCGACTCCAGACTCTACAGAATCGTTGCGCTAGACTTGTGACAGGTACACTATTCCGAACATCAACTGACGCACTACTTAATGATTTAGGCTGGGAGCGACTAGATGTCAGACGGCTCATCCACAAACTTTTGTTTTTCCATCGACTGTATTACAATTACCCTCCTCTTCCCTCATACGTAACGAACCTCTTGACGGGCACGAGACAGGACGCTACTGGACTCAGACTACGTAACGCACAACTTCTTTCAATCCCGCCCATTCGCTTAACATCTTTCCGCAGGTCCTTCATTCCCGCCACTATCCGGCAATGGAATCTTCTTCCTGAATCTCTACGAAATACTCTATCCCGTCTTGCCTTTGCTCGTCAAGTTTGGCAGCGATTTGGGGCACCAGAGCCACCAACACTGAACTCAGTAGGCACAAAAACAGTAAATACACTCCACACTAGACTGCGAGTCGGTCTGTCATCTCTGCATGCACACCTATTTAAAGTTCTAACTGAACTGAAAACAATATTCTAACTAACTGAACGCCTGGTCTAACCTGGCCCAACATGCACTTGCGGGCATACACAAGAAGACACTGCTCACTACATACTCTGGTGCCCCCTATACACAAACAACAGGTTACACCTCTTCAACGCAGCGCGAACAATTATTCCAAATTTTGATAACCTTTCATATAATTCGTACCCCTTGGCGCCTCCTACCGGCTGCCGCCTCGCGCGTCGCTCCTCCGTTTCGTCGATTTTTAGTGCGGATTTAAGTGTTTGTTCACAACAAGTTTTGTCACTCATCAAGAAACATATTTTGTGGATCGAATACAGTGATTTTTAGTGCAGTTGTGAGACTTCTACAGTGCAAAATAGCCTTTTTCATCTGTCGAAAATCTCCCAGAACTTCAGCCATGGTCCTTGTCGAACGGCACCGTCCTTCTACCGTTCTCTACCCAGTTCTGCTCACCAATCAGCTCGCCGGATTTACTTCTACCCGAATCTCAACGTCGCCGCCGACGATCGCCCAGACGGGGCCGGGTCCGGCCCGCTCCGCTCCGGTCCCCGTCGAACGACGGACGGCCATAAATCTCCCGCCCGGCGCCCCGAGGAGGGTAGGAGGGGCGGAGTAAGGCGGCGCTACAGGGGGAGAAGGGCCGGCCGCATAGTCCAAGCACGTCGACTCCGTGCTATCTACGACGAGCACCACCATCGTCAGGACTACGGCCGAGCCCTGATCCCCCTGTCGGACCCTGGACTCGCCCCTGGCATAGAGGAGAGTCCAGTGGTCCAAACCCGGGGCAGACCGGGCCTGACAGCCGACGGCTGTCAGGAAGACTCTGGAAGTGACAGCTTCCGCCGTGTAGAGGGTCACCTGCCACCACCACAAGAACACCACGCCGATGTCAACCACCCAGTTCGACCGGATGGACCGGAGCGTCAAATGCCGACCAATCAAGATCCGCCGCTGCTTCGTGACCGACGACGTGACGAGCTTCTTCTGACATCTCTCAACGTCCAGTCACTTCTGCCCAAGATTCTCCCACTCCGTTGTGAGATATCTGACACGGGAGCAGACATCATCATCCTCTCGGAGACCTGGCTGAAGCCGCGTGTGCCCAATCGTCTCGTGGCGTTTCCCGGATATCAGCTGATCAGAGCCGACCGAGCTGGCGGTCGCGGCTTTGGGGGCGTGGCGATACTAGCCCGCGATGGCTTTCAGATAAAAGCCCTACCCAAGCCTGAGCCTGACAACTCGACCACAAAACTTGAGACAGTCTGGGCCCGCGTGAGCGTTGGGCGTGACAGAGGCATTGTCATATGTGCCATGTACCGTCCTCCCTCACCTGCTGGCGCCCAGCTGACGGCCGACCTTGAGCAGCTTGAGTCGGAAATACAGACCGTCCTGACGGACAACCGCGGTCTTCTCGTCTTAGCCGGCGACCTCAATTGTGACTTACGGGTGACCACTGGGAACACGCCCGGCGGTCATCTCATCAGATTGTTCCAGAAGTATTCACTGTCACAGACCATCAGTGACGCGACGTATCCCGGCTCCGGGTCTGTGCTCGACGTCATCGTTACCAACTGTGCAGACATGGTGGTTCGAGCAGGTGTGCGTCAGTGTGATTTTAGTGACCATCATTCCACTCATGCCCTGATGCGCATTCGCAAATGCCGCCCGACCCCCGTTGTAGTGCAAACCCGTAGTTGGAAATCCATTGATATGGACAGGTTCCGTGCCCGGCTCGGTGGCGTGGACTGGTCCCCTGTTTTCGTCACTGATAATGTGCAGCGGCAGAGTGACTTTTTGATCGACCAACTTACAGCCGTACTGGACGAGCTGGCCCCGGTCCGAAGGGTCCGCATTCGTAACCCCCACCCGCCACCCGTCTCCGAGGGGACCCGGCGAATCATGGCGGAGCGGCGCGCGGCCCTACGGCAGGGAGACCGCGCGCGGTACAAGGAGCTTAACCGGCTGACCCGCTCGGCTATTCAGCGCGACTCACGAGACAACATTAGGCAGCGCATAGCTGAGACGGGCCCAGGTTCCATGTACCGCTGCGTGCGTCCCATCATCGCCAGCAAGAGGAGCGCCCAGACAACCACTCCCGACATCGACCCTGACACACTCAACCGATACTTCGCGGAGATCGGCACCAAGACAGCCGCAGCCGTTGCCGCGGGAAAACCGGCCGCTGCTGTGGAACTGCCGATCCGCCTACCTCGGGTGGGGTCGGACGGGTTCGCTGTCCGGCCGGTGACCGGCGCCGAGCTGCAGGACACGGTGGCCAGAATGAACAGTAGTGGAGCGTGCGGTGCTGACGGACTGTCCATGGCGTTCTTTAAAAAGTGTTGTAGTGCTATCTGGCATGTCGTTTTATGCATTGTGAACACCAGTCTAGCCACCAGCGTTGTACCAGATTCGTGGAAAGTCGCGGTTGTTCAACCCATATACAAGTCATCGGGCTCCATCAGAGACCCTGCTAACTTCAGACCAATCTCACTCGTCCCTTGCTTGGCCAAAATTGTAGAACGTATTGTCCACAAGCAGCTGTATGCCTACTTCGATACAAACCATCTGTTCTCGTGCACACAACACGACTTCCGACGCTTCCACTCTACCGAGACAGCTCTGATAAATGTCACAGACCGGGTGCTTCAGGGCATGGATCACGGCGAAATTTCTCTCCTTGTGCTGTTAGATTTAAGTAAATGCTTCGATGTTGTCAGCCACTCAAAACTGATCCAAAAACTAGAACTCTATGGCGTAGATAGCTCCTGGTTCACAAGCTACCTTTCAGACCACTACCAGCATGTCAGATTTAGCACTCCTGATGGACGCCAGCGTTCGTCCAAGGCGGTTAGAAACCCAATCGGAGTTTATCAGGGCACATCGCTAGGACCCCTTTTGTACAACATCTTCTCCAACGACCTTAGCCTGTTTATCGATGACAATGTTAGCATCACCCAGTATGCCGACGATACGCAAATTCTCGTTACCGGACATAAACGTGACATTGCCGATCTCATTCAGCGCATGGAGTCGACCCTGTGTACTTTGTTCCAGTGGTTCACCCAAAATCAAATGAAAGTCAACTCTAGCAAGACCCAACTGATCGTTTTTGGCACTCGTCAAATGCTCCAGGACCTCCCAAAAACTTCCATCTCTGTAAACGGTGTGACTGTAGAAGAGATACCGCGTGTTAAAAACCTAGGGATAGTGATGGATCGGTATTTGTCTTTCGAACCTCATATCAACCAACTGGCAGCAAAGTGCACTGGACTGTTGATTGGTCTCAGCCACGCGAAGCATTGCATCCCTCATGATGTGCTACCGACAATAGTGAACGGACTGGTGATTGCACTGATTCGCTACGGTATCGCTGTATACGGAAACGGTACCGCACAAGCAGTGACGCGCATACAAAAACTGCTCAACTTCTGTGCGCGAGTAGTATCAGGACGGCGCAAGTGTGATCACGTACGTGACGTATTACATGAGTTAAACTGGTTACCTGCCCAGGACCTCGTTATGTACCGCACACTATGTTTACTTAAAGTCATCATGACTCAGGGACAGCCGAGTGACCTTGCGCGCCACTTCCACACCGTTCAAAGTGTGAGGCAAAGATCGACCAGACAGGATGATCTACTGTCCATGCCTCGCATCAGAACCGAGTCAGGGAGGCGGCGGTTTGTTTATCGAGCCGCCCGAGCGTACAACGGCCTGCCGTCCGACACTAGGGAGACTAGTGTTGCGGTGTTCCGGAGGAGGATCACTGAACAGCTGGGTCTGGCACGGCGGCTATAGTGCGACATTTTTACATGTGTTTTATGTGCGATGTGTGTGAATGCTGTTTCCTCCTGATGTATCCATGTCATTAACGCGAGCACATGAAAAGCCAGCACATAGCTGGATGGGCTTGAAATATATTCTGATTCTGATTCTGATGTCAGCTCAAGGCACTTTTATTCGGCCACACCCTCAATGAAAATCAAGGAATACTCATCGCACACCACCTACAAGCATTAATAGCACACACTCAACGATTTACCACCCTACAGTAACACAAACACTTCACAAATGCTAGCCCGACTGTTGCCGCCCGTGGTCTGGCCGCCTGATACCTGCATTTCCCCTGGCTGCTCGGTGGTCTGTTGGCGGGGCCGGCGTTACCTGTTTCTTGGTTTCGTTTTGTTTTGTTCTATTTAATTCTGTTGGAGAGGCGCTTTAACTTAAGCTTGTGCTTTTGCGCCGATCCGCAATTGTCTGTTAATTTATATATCTTTTTGTTAAACAAAATAAACTGAAACTGAAACTGAAACTGGTGTGTCTCTCTGTGGGGCGAATCGCCTGGTTTGTCTCTGTGGGACGAATCGCATGGTTTCTCTCTGTGGGGCGAATCGCATGGTTTGTCTCTCTGTGGGGCGAATCGTCTGGTTTGTCTCTCTGTGGGGAAAATCGCCTGATTTGTCTCTCGGGGGGGGGGGGGGGGAGGATCGCCTGGTTTGTCTCTCTGAGGAGCGAATCGCCTGGTTTGTCTCTCTGAGGAGCGAATCGCGTGGTTTGTCTCTCTGTGGGCGAATCGCCTGTTCTGTATCTCTGTGGGGCGAATCGCCCGGTTTGTCTCCGTGGGGCGAATCGCCTGGGTTGTCTCTGTGGGACGAATCGCATGGTTTCTCTCTCTGTGGAGCGAATCGTCTGGGTTGTATCTCTGTGGAGCGAATCGCCTGGTTTGTCTCTCTGTGGAGCGAATAGCCTGGTTTGTCTCCGTGGGATAATCGCCTGGTTTGTCTCTCTGAGGAGCGAATCACCTGGTTTGTCTCTCTGATGAGCGAATCGCCTGGTTTGTCTCCGTGGAGCGAATCGCCTGGTTTGTCTCTCTGAGGAGCGAATCACCTGGTTTGTCTCTCTGAGTAGCGAATCACCTGGTTTGTCTCTCTGTGGGGCGAATCGCCTGGTTTGTCTCCGTGGGGAGAATCGCCTGGTTTGTCTCTCTGTGGAGCGAATAGCCTGGTTTGTCTCCGTGGGGAGAATCACCTGGTTTGTCTCTCTGTGGAGCGAATAGCCTGGTTTGTCTCCGTGGGGAGAATCGCCTGGTTTGTCTCTCTGTGGAGCGAATAGCCTGGTTTGTCTCCGTGGGGAGAATCGCCTGGTTTGTCTCTCTGAGGAGCGAATAGCTTGGTTTGTCTCTCTGGGGAGCGAATCACCTGGTTTGTCTCTCTGTGGGGCGAATAGCCTGGTTTGTCTCTCTGAGGAGCGAATAGCCTGGTGTGTCTTTCTGTGTAGTGAATAGCCTGGTGTGTCTTTCTGAGAAGCGAATCACCTGGTTTCTCTCTGAGGAGCGAGCCGCCGATAATTCGAACCGGTGTGAGTAAGCTCAGAGATGATTGACGAAAGCCTGTCGGTGGGCGGGTGTGGGACAGTGGGAGCACCCACACCGATGCCGATCTGAATTCTGGCCGTGTGAGACATCAGGCAGAAAAAACTGGTCGTGTTGACATTTGGTTTAATAACTGGTGATGGTCGATAAGCTTGTGGTGACGCTCCACGTTCCAAGAAGTTTGCTTCGTCATCAGTTCGAAGACTGTAACTTGGTAGGAAGAATACAGCTTTTGAATGTAAGAACAACTGGATTTTTTTTTATCAAAGTGAAGGTCGCTAAGCGCTTTCTGCGAGTTGCAATATGACACAGGGGCCCTGTCACGGACCTGTCAACAAGCTGCAGCAGCCCCGGCCGCGGCCCTATGCTAAATAATACTGACTGACACACAAAATAATAATAATAATATGTTAATATAATACTGTGATATCCACTGAAAAAAAATGATACCCAACCAGCAACATATATACCCACCAGTATACATGATACAGGGCTCAGGTATGTTTGAATGACATGGACGTTAACTTACGTAACGTGTTGTACCTTCTCTAAGGAAAACGCAGTGACTTTTCAATTTGCTATGCAATCCTGTATAATGAGCCTGACACGGTTATTATCGACTTCGTCAATTTGTTTAGCATACATTCTCTTATACATTCTTATACATTCCCTTATGTTATTTAAATACAAATATCATCTACATACTTAAGCACAAGTTGTAGCATACCCCAACTGAAATACTTCGAGTGAGTGTGACTCTTCTAAATATGGTCACATCTTCGAAACCCTAACGGGATACACTGCACGCCGACGCTCCTCTCTTTCGGTGGACGGCACCCCTCACAAGCCACCCACACATATACAGCGCAACCACACACCGTAGTGACCGCTGCCGCCCTCCGGATGGCACACAGGTGCTACATACGCCCCTCTCTCCCTCTCCACCAATGGGCGGGCCGGGCTGCCCCTGATGACGTCACTGATGATGTCAGGGCGGCGGTGGCGGCGGCGGCGGCGGGTGAGCGGCGGTTCGGGGCGGCCAGTCGGGACTGTGTGCCGGTCGGAGCAGGGGCCGAGAGTGCTGAGGGGTGCGGCGCTGGCCGTCACAAACACACCTGTCGACACAGGAGCTCTCAGAAAGGTGAGGATCACGTCGGGGGACGCGCACGGTCAGAGCACCGGCGGTGCTGGTGAAAAACAACGTCTGTGCGCATGTCCGTGGCTGAAATATAGCAGTGCACGACTCACTGTTCGTGCAACACTGTTGTGAAATGCCTATAACATAGCGATGTTTATCCTGTAATATGAACATTCGCATGCTATCTTTTCCTGCCATCTACTGCCGTGTTTCCTTGCCATCTGCTACTGTTCACTGGCTACCGTATTTTCGCGCTGTATAAAGTTATAAACACGTGCAGTTTCCCAACACGCGCTGTATAAACTGATAAACACGTGCAGTTTCCCCAGCACGCGCTGTATAAACTGATAAACACGTGCAGTTTCCCCAGCACGCGCTGTATAAACTGATAAACACGTGCAGTTTCCCATCACGCGCTGTATAAACTGATAAACACGTGCAGTTTCCCCAGCACGCGCTGTATAAACTGATAAGCACGTGCAGTTTCCCGAACACGCGATACCTCTTCACACGGCTGGTTATCGCTCACCTGGCATCTTTTGACTGTAATTTTCTATTGAAGTAGGATATGCTTCTATCGACTTCTCGCATACAAGGATTACCCACTTGTCCACTTAAATAGTTTGCCGTTTTAATCTCTGGTTGCACAATATCTCTTATTTTAGAAATGACTACGCGACTGATTTTCGCTATTACCTAGATTCGTGGCAGTCGCACATTGATAAGCATTGTTGATTAACCAGTCTCGAATACGCCGCCTGTACCTGTATATTCACCGCCGCCCTGTACCGCCGCCCGCTAGTCGTCTTAGCGTAGGCATATTGATACGCCGCCTGTACCTGTATATTCACCGCCGCCCTGTACCGCCGCCCGCTAGTCGTCTTAGCGTAGGAATATTGATACGCCGCCTGTACCTGTATATTCACCGCCGCCCTGTACCGCCGCCCGCTAGTCGTCTTAGCGTAGGAATATTGATACGCCGCCTGTACCTGTATATTCACCGCCGCCCTGTACCGCCGCCCGCTAGTCGTCTTAGCGTAGGAATATTGATACGCCGCCTGTACCTGTATATTCACCGCCGCCCTGTACCGCCGCCCGCTAGTCGTCTTAGCGTAGGAATATTGATACGCCGCCTGTACCTGTATATTCACCGCCGCCCTGTACCGCCGCCCGCTAGTCGTCTTAGCGTAGGAATATTGATACGCCGCCTGTACCTGTATATTCACCGCCGCCCTGTACCGCCGCCCGCTAGTCGTCTTAGCGTAGGAATATTGATACGCCGCCTGTACCTGTATATTCACCGCCGCCCTGTACCGCCGCCCGCTAGTCGTCTTAGCGTAGGAATAGTGTTCAGTCACTAATATTTAGCAAGATCGTTTGAGTAACCGACACACTCTCTGCGGGAGTAGCAGATATCTGCCTGCCTGTCTCACATGGTTCTCTCTGCCTGTCTCACATGGTTCAGTACTAGCTTATTGGTATTCCTGGTCCAGTACCAGCCTCCGTTTCGACACTCCCGGACAGAGCATCAGGCTAACACCTGGTCTGAAGGCGGCTACTGTGCCTGTCTCAGCAGCAACATCTGACCTTCGCATGCCCATCCTGGGGCGCTCCCGGCAGGCAGAGAGATGGATCATAGTGACTCAGAACTTGACCGGTTTTTCAGAGGTTTCTGCCGCAGTTTTGCTGCGCAAGTGGAACTGTTTGCTTTTGCGTTGGAACGGGCATGCCGTCTCCTTTGGGGCTGATATCGTTGGCTGTTAAATACAGATTAAACGGCACTCATCGACACTGACTTTCACGTACGAAGTTATGCAATCGTGAATTGATGCTAGCCCGCTTCTGCGCTCGAATAGACACTAAAAGTTGAGTGATTTTTTTGTTATCTCTCTCGCGACGATAAGACGAATGGACGCGAATGCAACGTGAATGGCAAATTAAAACGGTAAGGCTGGAAAGATGAAACCGGAAAACTCGTATTGACTGTTTGAGTAATGCTGATATGACGCTAAATGTTAAAGCTCTCTGAAAGTCAAATTTAATTCCATCGTTATTTTTCTAAATCATAAGAAGACATTTGCGGTTATTCCTTAGATCACATGCGAGGCAAGTTTACACCGTGCATTTTCAGAACAATACTTTTCATTAGTCCCTAAAAAAAAATCGTTAAGGGTTGTGTGTCCATTGCAGCGCAGAATCGGGCTGCTATCAATTAACTACACGGACAATAACGTAACTTTCAACTTCGCTGCCGTCTCATATATGCACACTACCTGAAATAGTTTTCTCAAAACAAGTAAGACATTCTCAAATGTAATGGGACTATGAAGACCGCATTAACGTTAAACATCTGGGTTTCTTTCGAGACGGCATTGTCAAAACTGCGCCTTCGAAACCTATCGACGGTGTCTGCGGGAGGCCACGAACTGCGAGCGAGCAGTGACAGCATGTATTGGTAACAGGGCGCGGCTCGGTCCTATACTCCCACGAGTCTCGCGGACTCCATGTCCCGCCCTCAGACCAGCGCGGCGCCGCTGCCGCTGCCGCCCCCGCCCCCGCACTCGCCGCAAACAATCGGCCGCCGGTCACGTGACCCGCCCGGCCCGCCCAGTGTGCGCTGACGTCACGGTCACGTGGGCTGCGCTGCACCAGGCCGGCTTCCGTAGCTCACAGCTGCGTCTGACTGACGCCGACAGCTGTCCCAGCTGGAGCCACGCTCCTCGTCTGACAAACGTCCTGCATAGCTCAGATCCGGACACGCGGCCCGACAGCGTGACCTCAGCGATGTCATGAATTGTAAATATCACGTCTGGTATTCTCGGTGAAGGGGTAGACGCCGCTCGACAGTTCAGACGGGTGACGGGTGACGAATTGACGGGTGACGGATACGGATTGACGGGTGACGGATACGGATTGACGGGCGACGGATACGGATTGACGGGTGACGGATACGGATTGACGGGTGATGGATACGGATTGACGGTTGACGGATACGGATTGACGGGTGACGAGTACGGATTGACGGGTGACGGATACGGATTGACGGGTGATGGATACGGATTGACGGGTGACGGATACGGATTGACGGGTGACGGATACGGATTGACGGGTGACGGATACGGATTGGAAGAGTGAATCCTGAGCATGGGCTTCCGTACACTGGCCTGTTTGGCTTGACTAAACCTTCTCTGGGTATGCCTGACACTCGACCGTCCGGTAAAGACTACGAGAACGTCATAACAGGAGCACTACAGCACTACGTATTCACTCGAGGAGGTAGTCAGGAGGGAAAGGTATTCACTCGCTGCTTGCCAACTGGGCACATGCGGCTGAGAGGCCCGGCAGCGGTCGAACTTGGCTAGCCTTCCCCGCCAGTCTGCAGCAGAAGTCACGCTCAATTAGTTACCTCTGCTAAAGTGCGCTGCTGCCACGGTTGATGAAGGTTCCGCCGCTGAACGACTCACGGGAGAGCTGAGCAGCCTCGAACGTCTGAGTAGGACAGCACATCGGGCATGCCGCCCACGGCGGATCTGAGCAGGTCAAGTTGTAGGTAGCAAGCCGAGACAGCATGGCGTACCAATGGGAAACCTAAGCGGAGCTGATTGTGGACGAACATGTGACGGCCGCTGCCGCTGGCGGTTAGTGACTGCTCCGGTAAGGCTGCAACCTACCCGGGAGGTCCGTAACAGGACCGCCAATGTCTCCGTCTCTAGTGTGACCACTCGGCCGGGGCCACTGCAGCTTGTTGGATGGCTAGGTCCGTGACAGGGTCCCTGTGTTCTTGTCCTCCGGTACGTACGGCCACTCCGCCGGGGCCACTCGCTCCATCCGGCCAAGCCTCGCCAGCCAGCCGGCCGAGCCTCGCCATAAATAATGCATTGCGTGGCGCTGGTGGCCAGCGAGGTTAGCCAGCGATGTTAGCCAGCGATGTTAGCCAGCGATGTTAGCCAGCGAGGTTATCCAGCGATGTTAGCCAGCGATGTTAGCCAGCGATGTTAGCCAGCGATGTTAGCCAGCGAGGTTATCCAGCGATGTTAGCCAGCGATGTTAGCCAGCGATGTTAGCCAGCGATGTTAGCCAGCGATGTTAGCCAGCGAGGTTATCTGCAGCGAGGTTAGCCAGCGATGTTAGCCAGCGATGTTAGCCAGCGATGTTAGCCAGCGATGTTAGCCAGCGATGTTAGCCAGCGAGGTTAGCCAGCGAGGTTAGCTGCAGCGAGGTTAGCTGCAGCGAGGTTAGCCAGCGATGTTAGCCAGCGAGGTTAGCCAGCGAGGTTAGCTGCAGCGATGTTAGCCAGCGATGTTAGCCAGCGAGGTTAGCCAGCGATGTTAGCCAGCGAGGTTAGCCAGCGATGTTAGCCAGCGATGTTAGCCAGCGAGGTTATCCAGCGATGTTAGCCAGCGATGTTAGCCAGCGATGTTAGCTGCAGCGATGTTAGCTGCAGCGAGGTTAGCCAGCGAGGTTATCCAGCGAGGTTAGCCAGCGATGTTAGCCAGCGAGGTTATCCAGCGATGTTAGCCAGCGATGTTAGCCAGCGAGGTTAGCTGCAGCGAGGTTAGCCAGCGAGGTTAGCCAGCGAGGTTAGCCAGCGAGGTTAGCCAGCGAGGTTAGCTGCAGCGAGGTTAGCTGCAGCGATGTTAGCCAGCGAGGTTAGCCAGCGAGGTTAGCCAGCGAGGTTATCCAGCGATGTTAGCCAGCGATGTTAGCCAGCGATGTTAGCCAGCGATGTTAGCTGCAGCGAGGTTAGCCAGCGAGGTTATCCAGCGAGGTTAGCCAGCGATGTTAGCCAGCGAGGTTATCCAGCGATGTTAGCCAGCGATGTTAGCCAGCGAGGTTAGCTGCAGCGAGGTTAGCCAGCGAGGTTAGCCAGCGAGGTTAGCCAGCGAGGTTAGCCAGCGAGGTTAGCTGCAGCGAGGTTAGCTGCAGCGATGTTAGCCAGCGAGGTTAGCTGCAGCGATGTTAGCCAGCGAGGTTAGCCAGCGAGGTTAGCCAGCGAGGTTAGCCAGCGAGGTTAGCTGCAGCGATGTTAGCTGCAGCGATGTTAGCTGCAGCGAGGTTAGCTGCAGCGAGGTTAGCTGCAGCGAGGTTAGCCAGCGATGTTAGCCAGCGATGTTAGCCAGCGATGTTAGCCAGCGAGGTTAGCCAGCGAGGTCAGCCAGCGATGTTAGCCAGCGATGTTAGCCAGCGATGTTAGCCAGCGAGGTTAGCCAGCGATGTTAGCCAGCGAGGTTAGCCAGCGATGTTAGCCAGCGATGTTAGCCAGCGAGGTTATCCAGCGATGTTAGCCAGCGATGTTAGCCAGCGATGTTAGCTGCAGCGAGGTTAGCCAGCGATGTTAGCTGCAGCGAGGTTAGCTGCAGCGAGGTTAGCTGCAGCGATGTTAGCTGCAGCGAGGTTAGCTGCAGCGAGGTTAGCCAGCGAGGCTAGCTGCAGCGATGTTAGCTGCAGCGAGGTTAGCCAGCGATGTTAGCTGCAGCGAGGTTAGCTGCAGCGAGGTTAGCCAGCGATGTTAGCTGCAGCGAGGTTAGCTGCAGCGAGGTTAGCTGCAGCAAGGTTAGCCAGCGAGGTTAGCTGCAGCGAGGTTAGCTGCAGCGATGTTAGCCAGCGATGTTAGCTGCAGCGAGGTTAGCTGCAGCGAGGTTAGCTGCAGCGAGGTTAGCTGCAGCGATGTTAGCTGCAGCGAGGTTAGCTGCAGCGATGTTAGCTGCAGCGAGGTTAGCTGCAGCGAGGTTAGCTGCGCCCATCAGCTGACGCCGCCCGGAGTACGGTTCCAAGGCAGAGTCACGGAGCACGTTCTCTGCCCGTCCAATGAATCGGCCAAAACCTGGCTACGTTAGCGGCAAGACAGAGTCTCAGTCCTTGGCAAATTGAGACTGTGTTTGGGCGCAAATACGGCCGATCGGCGGCAAACCGTGAGTGGAATGCATAAGGCGGCATTGAAACCCAGTGCACAACGCCGAGTGAATGTTTGCAGCCGGATCAAGCGAAGCGATATGTTTTTATGTAATACTTTGTCCGTGTGGCCCACCCATTGACATGATGAATGGGTGAACCGAGACAAACGTCATTGTTTACTTAGCGGGACACCTGTGTTGATTGAATACCTACCAACCTTGCATTCATTGCATGTATCTATTTTTCTGAAGTATTTTGAATACCGTTGGACCACTTCCGATTTATCCGTGCCAATGTGAATGGCGATCTAACCATTATACAATGTCCCTCCTTTCACCGATATTAATGCTCACTAGAGTCTTGCTCAGTGTTTTAATCTGCTTGATTACAAATGCCTTCGTTCAATGTCCTGCATGCAAATACATTCTTATCAACCCTCCATGAAGATCGTTTTGTAAATACATTCGCTGTACACAATGACGTGGGTGGGGGGGGGGAGGGGAGGGGGGGGGGGGCGCTTTCGGTCACTAACGTGCCATGTTCTACGGTTGTCGCACCTCATGCATGCAGTAACTTTGCGCCAGCACTTTCGTGAGATCGCCTTTGCAACGAGGATACCACACAGTCAGTGTCACCATGGGCGTAACCACCACTGGAGACGGGGGGACGCCCCCCCCCCCCCCCCACACATTTTCGGATTTTAACATTACGCCTATGGGCGTTGCATGGAAAGAATCGACTTCGAAGTGCCTCCGTCCCCCCCCCCCCTCCCCCTACTTTCGGAAGGTGGTTACGCCCATGAGTGTCACCGGACGTGGTCACGTCGGGGCCTGTGTGAACACTCCTTTAACTGACACTCGGCGTACCAGCTCACTGCTTACAGTGGGCTGGTACTCCTCACTTCGCACAAAAGTGAGGCATACTCCTCGCCTCTTACTCCTCACTTCACACAGCCCCCCCCCCCCCCCACACCGGGTCATGCGGTTAAATTCTAGGATAAAGTCGCTTAGAGAGGACATCGCCCTGTGATTTCTTTGCAATCATGTTTGTGCAATAACTTTGTATACCTACCATTTAACTGTGGTGACTTGCGCATCTCACACAATGCGACAACTGCATTCAAACAATCAGCCCTCTTCATGTTGCATTGCTTAATCCGCTTTGACAAAACGCCATAACGGCATGTCATGTCATGTCATGGCTCAGCGATGTCATGTTACAGTCCCGCTCTGGCTGCTCAGTGCTCACCACTGTGTAACTCCGCCGAAACTACTGTTACCTCTATTCTGAACTACCGTGATCCCTATCTCGACTCAACATGACCTCTGACATGACCCTCCGTGACCTTTTTAATGACCCTCATGACCTCTGCCCTGACCCACTATGACCTCTACTCTGACCTTCCGCAACCTCTGGTCTGACTCATCATGACCTCTGCCCTGACCCACTATGACCTCTACCCTGACCCATCATGACCTCTGCCCTGACCCACTATGACCTCTGCCCTGACCCACTATGACCTCTGCCCTGACCCACCATGACCTCTGCCCTGACCCACCATGAGCTCTGCCCTGACCCATCATGACCTCTGCCCTGACCCACTATGCCTCTACCCTGACCCACTGTGACCTCTGGTCTGACCCACCATGACCTCTGCCCTGACCCACTATGACCTCTACCCGTCCTGTGCCCGACAGGGAGGTCGCCGTCGCCGCCGGCAATGCGTCAGTGGGCGGGCTAGCCGGCATGCCGACCCAGCTGGCCCCTCCATCGGTTCACCGGTCCGACAGCCAGCGCTCCGACTCGAGCCGGCGTGTGACGTTCGGACGCGGGGTGGACGTCCAGCAGGTGTCGCCGGGCCGCGCCACGCTGCGCCGCCAGCCACCGCCAGCCAGCGCCGAGGAGGTGGCGCGTCAGGCCGAGGACATCATCCGACAGCTGGACGCTGTCACCTGTGACGTCAGGACCACAGAGAAACCGATCAACAACGGGCTTCGGCCGCAGGGGCAGACGGGGGACAAGTTCGGGTCGCTGAGTCGAGCGTCGCTGAGGAAGAAGAAGGGGAAGCCGAGCAGCAGAGCGGCATCGGTGAAGTCGGTGAGCACTAACACTTTGCCAGCGCCGGCGTCAAGAGGGAGTAGCCTCGAGGCAGACAAGAACAACATTCTCAAGGCGGAGTCGTTGAAGCGTGAGCGGGAGCGGGAGGGAGAGTTCAGTCACCTGCAGGTGAACGGCTTTCTGAAGCGCAGCTCAAGCCAGGTGGACCACCTCAACAACCTCAACAGTCTGAAGGACGCTGACGAGCGCTACAACAACTACCCGAACAAGCTACGCCCCTCCAGCGAGGACCGCGACCTCAAGAACGACGTGGGTAACGAGAAAAAGGTGAACGGGAAGCTGTCGTCCCGGCCGAGCCATCGCTCGACGCCGACTCTACCGACGATCCGCATCACGCCCGACTACGAGGCTCCGCTGAAGGTGTCGACTGGGACGTCTCCGCGCCGGCTGGACGCCGATACGATGCCCCGCCAGGCGCCGCCGCCGCGGCCGGACCGCGCGGCCGGCCAGTACCGCCCACTTCACGGGTTCAGCTACATCGGCCACTCTGACGCAGACCGGATCGGCCACGCGGACTCGGTCGAGAGCCGTAGCCGGCGCATCATTGACCAGATCGCGCGGTCTCGGTCTCGCTCGCCGGACACGAAGCCGGGCCGGACGCGGCCTCGGAGTCGGTCTTCCTCGCCAGGTCCTGTCCCAGCGATGCGCCCCTACAACTACGATCCGCCCCGCGGACCGTATGACTACGAGTCGCCCGAGGAGCCAAGGTCATATGAATACGACCCTCCACGGGTGACGCGTGCCTACAACTACGAAGCGCCGAAGCAGGGCCGCTCGTATGAGTCCGACCCTCCGCCGGTGACGCGGACCTACCGGGAGAAGTCGCCGCTGCTGCCGCCCTCGTTCGACCCCGACCCGCTGGAATCTCCAGAGATCCGAGTGATCCGTCCGGACGCGCCGCCCGTCACGCACACGTTCCGCTACGAGTACGACTCGTCTGGTGAGCCGCGTACCTATCGCGACGACGTGCCCGAGACGCGTACTCGCACCTACCACTTCCAGAGCGAGCCTCCGGAGCCGACGCGCGGCACGCGGCGCACGGAGACCACGCGATCCTACCGCTTCCAGGATGACGCGCTCGATTCGCCGGTCGATCAGACGGACTCGCGCCGTGACCGCTACGGCTCGAGCATCGTCATGATTGGCGAACAACCACCGGAGATCGTTAGTACGACCGGCCGCCGGGCCGACCGACCCTCGGACCGGCCGTCCGACCGACCCTCGGACCGGCCCTCGGACCGGCCGTCCGACCTGCCGAGAGAGCGTTCCACCGAGCGCTCCCCGCGGCTTAGCACCGTGAAGGAAGGCTCCATTCCGAGCGACGAGGAGCAGCACTATCGGGCGCCGCGCGGCGGTGATCTGTACAGCATCCCTCGCCAGGGCTCGCCGCGGGACGCCGAGAACGTGATCCGCCTGTCGGTGAGCGGCAGCCACAGCAGCGGGCCGGAACCCAGCGACCCGCACAGGATCGACCGCCAACAGTCGGCCGGCTTCGAGACGTCCCCCGAACGACCGCAGCTCAGTCCGAGCGGCACAACCGAAAGACGGCGAGACGAGCGACGAGACGAGCGACGAGACGAGCGACGAGACGCGCGGCGAGACGAGACGACCAAGACGAGGCGCGTCGAGGTACGGAGCGCCGATACCTCGAATCGCCACATGAGCAGCTCGTCCGAGTCGCCGCGCAGACGCGACTCGCGAGACCCCTCTGAGGAGCGACGACCGGCGCGCACCGTCAACGGCCACCGCCGCGAGACGAAAGAGACGAAGGAGACTCGAGAGACTCGTGAGAGTCGTGGCAGCCGAGATCGCGACAGCCGCGACCGGGACAGCCGAGACCGCGAAAGTCGAGACCGCAACAGCAGGGATCGCGACAGCCGAGATCGCGGACATGGAACGGTCGACAGGGCGCGGAGGCGAGTCGAGCGTGACCGTCACCACGACGCCAAGAACCACGACGGCAAGCATCGACATGACCGTAAGAAGAACTTCGAGATCAAGTTCATGTACGACGCCCGGGAGGAACCATCGGACGTGCGTCTGGCCAAGTTCACCGAGTACCGCGGCAGTGACGAGGAGGGCAGTTCGCCGAGCCCGCGTCAGGGCCGGCGCCACCGCGAAGGGGTCGACGAGCCGGACGGTGGCTCCTCGAGGCCTCAGAAGGGGGGCGCTCAGGATACGTTCCTCACACAGGTAGAGAGTAGCCGGACTCAGACTTCAGAGAGGCGGGACGGCCGGGAACAGTCTCCCGGACGCCGCGACGGAGACCGGGACCCGCATGTGAGTATCCTGCAGAAGAGTGGGGGAGTTGTGAGGGGGAGGCGGGGACTAGAGTGGGAGTGTACTTGTATTTGTATTTCACTTGCAGCAACTTCCACATCATTGTGGCTATTACAGTGCTGTCGCAATGAGTGATAAAATATAAATTCAAACTTAAAAATGATCCTACGACATAACAGAATGAGCGACAATATTAAAGACAGAACAGTAGTTAAAATATCAGGCCGAAATTATAAACATATGACAATAGTAAGAAATCACGGCTCGGTTCTCGTCAGCCACAGGCGCCAAGCTCAACAAGCCGTGATAACTTAAGAAATACAATTAAGTAAACAAATTAGGATGGTGAGGATGAGTGACGATGCCTTCGTGGTTCGTAAATCGTTTCGGCCTCAACTTTGGCATTTTCCATCCCGGATTTAAATTTGAGTTGCTCTTGAAATGGAACCACGTATCTTCACTTAAGTACTAGATACTTCACAGTTGCTTTTGTACGCGAAAGTTTTGTACGCGAAAGTTTTCATTATTTAGATATAGTGAGTGTGTAGTGAGTGGGAGACGGGGGAGGAGGGCGGGGGGGGGGGGCGGTCGCAGGAGACCGGGAGTACCAAAGAAGATCGTGGGCCTCTATCGGGTGCGTTGGTGGAATCCGCTCTGGTTGGGCATTAACTTCGGGGCTGGGGAGGAAAGTAACAGGCATTGTTTTCTGAATGTGGTAGCACTGAACCAGCAAACATTTGTATGGTGACTGTGGTAAATGCGAGCATTGACTTGACCGTAGTCAGTAAGTGCGTATGTACTGCTGCTTATTGGACAACGCACGCCATATGAGGCGAGTTAATGTTGTAATGTTTCAATACGTCTGTTGTAAGTGTCTGTAGCATCTGTAACATGACACGATTTTAATTCGTTTGCTTTGTCGGCTATACTAAATGCAGCGAGCAGAGTTATCTTTCGGCATAATTTGCACTGAACTTGAATCATAGTCCACGAAATGAGCTCTCCTTGCAGTCCATGCATTGTCTCAAAGGGAAGATATAAATTATATGTAGCGATAAAAGGAGGAACCGACTTCTTGATGGCATAGTGTGCTTGATGAGAATGACAATGTGCATATAAATTGTCCGTGCAATTAAATATAAATGGTTAACGGTGCGCATGGGGCCAAATAAAGGACCTCTGCTCACTATGCTCGTCAATAACTCAGGAAGTCGTAGTTTTCAGTATCATTTCATCTTAAATTCTCCTTTCAATATAAAGTTTCACCTAGGAATCATTCAAACAGTAAGTAAAGCCTGAAAAACTACTCTCAAGTTGTTGGCTTTTTGTTCTTTGTGTCTTCGTGAGGCCAACTGCAATCCATGTTGAGCAATGGGCAGACCAGGTGCCCGCTGTCCAGCTTCGCCCACGTATGTTGCCGGTGGCCGGCGGCTCCCTACCTGGCCTTGCACGTGCGCCCGGTGCGGCCACAAACAGGGTCTGCCGGAGGCGGCGCTGCACCCGGCCCTACCGCCACCGCCGCCGCAGCCATGGGCGGCGCTCATGGCTCTCCGCTACCGCCACCGCCGCCACGGCCATGGGCGGCGCTCATGGCTCTCCGCTACCACCACCGCCGCCACGGCCATGGGCGGCGCTCATGGCTCTCCGCTGCCGCCACCGCCGCCACAGCCATGGGCGGCGCTCATGGCTCTCCGCTGCCGCCACCGCCGCCACAGCCATGGACGGCGCTCATGGCACCATGAGCTCCAGAGCCGTGCCGTGCCGTGCCGGGACGGGCCGGGCCTTGCCAGGCGGCGGCGGAGGCGGCGCTGATGGTGGTGACGGCGGTAGCGAGTTTTGGGAAGCAAAACTGGCTTGTGTAAAATAGATGCAATGGCAGGGTCGGGAAGGTGATTGGGACGGGACTGAGCGTATCCAGACACGAGGTGCCTAGTCCGCGGCCAGGGGCACCAGGGGAGCCCACAGCCCTGTTCCTACCGGTGTCTGTTGAGCCCCCTACCGCCCCGCAGCCCCGCAGCCCCGCAGCCCCACCGCCCACGCTGTTTGACTGCTGATCGCCGGCCGGTCGGCCTCGGCTGCAAAAAGTTATCGGCTGGTTCTGCAGCGGTGCTGCTCATCAATGCAGCGGGGAGTGGTCGGCGGTGGGCACGCGATGCGGCCGACCGGTCCCGTGGTCCGACCCCGGGGCGGCTGCAGCCGGAGAGCGGAGCCGCCCGCTGTCAGCGGCCCCCGTCATCCGTCCCCATCACCCACCTCCGCCTCCGCCTCCCGTCCTCCGCCTCCGCCTCCGCCTCCGCCTCCGCCTCCGCCTCCGCCTCCGCCTCCGCCTCCGCCTCCGCCTCCGCCACTGCACCGCCTCCGCCACCGCAGACCGCGGACCGATCGATCAGGGAGACTGGAGAGACAGAGGGAGACACAGCGGAGGGGAGATATCGGGGAGATGTTGACAGCAGCCTAGTCAGCGGCTCTCGGCCCACGCAAACGAGTGGTAGCCAAGGCGATACCCAGTGCCGACGGTTTGCCGAGCTGGCCTGAGAGCGCGCCATGAAAAATAATGGAGCAGCACCGGGCCGGTATTAAAACCTCACCAAATCACGGTGCCGTTATATCGTATATCGAGCTAATCTGGCACATCTGGCACATCTTCATCTGAATTCCACGATAATCACCGACGTGGCTGCATAAAATGAGCGGAGCGCTCCACTGGGTCCGGAGAGACAAAGGAACAGAGACCTCGGCCAGCAATGACTGATGACTGTACTCAACGCAGCCGGCTGCAGTACCTACCTGCTTATAACGCAGCCGGCTGCCTTCCCTTCTTATAACGCAGTCGGCTGCCGTACCTACCTGCCTATAACGCAGCCGGCTGCCTTCCCTGCTTATAACGCAGCCGGCTGCAGTACCTACCTGCTTATAACGCAGCCGGCTGCAGTACCTACCTGCTTATAACGCAGCCGGCTGCCTTCCCTTCTTATAACGCAGTCGGCTGCCGTACCTACCTGCTTATAACGCAGCCGGCTGCCTTCCCTTCTTATAACGCAGCCGGCTGCAGTACCTACCTGCTTATAACGCAGCCGGCTGCAGTACCTACCTGCTTATAACGCAGCCGGCTGCCGTACCTACCTGCTTATAACGCAGCCGGCTGCCTTCCCTGCTTATAACGCAGCCGGCTGCCGTACCTACCTGCTTATAACGCAGCCGGCTGCAGTACCTACCTGCTTATAACGCAGCCGGCTGCCGTACCTACCTGCTTATAACGCAGCCGGCTGCCTTCCCTTCTTATAACGCAGTCGGCTGCCGTACCTACCTGCTTATAACGCAGCCGGCTGCAGTACCTACCTGCTTATAACGCAGCCGGCTGCAGTACCTACCTGCTTATAACGCAGCCGGCTGCAGTACCTACCTGCTTATAACGCAGCCGGCTGCCGTACCTACCTGCTTATAACGCAGCCGGCTGCCTTCCCTTCTTATAACGCAGCCGGCTGCAGTACCTACCTGCTTATAACGCAGCCGGCTGCCTTCCCTTCTTATAACGCAGCCGGCTGCAGTACCTACCTGCTTATAACGCAGCCGGCTGCAGTACCTACCTGCTTATAACGCAGCCGGCTGCAGTACCTACCTGCTTATAACGCAGCCGGCTGCCGTACCTACCTGCTTATAACGCAGCCGGCTGCAGTACCTACCTGCTTATAACGCAGCCGGCTGCAGTACCTACCTGCTTATAACGCAGCCGGCTGCAGTACCTACCTGCTTATAACGCAGCCGGCTGCCTTCCCTTCTTATAACGCAGCCGGCTGCCGCACCTACCTGCTTATAACGCAGCCGGCTGCCGTACCTACCTGCTTATAACGCAGCCGGCTGCAGTACCTACCTGCTTATAACGCAGCCGGCTGCAGTACCTACCTGCTTATAACGCAGCCGGCTGCAGTACCTACCTGCTTATAACGCAGCCGGCTGCCTTCCCTTCTTATAACGCAGCCGGCTGCCGCACCTACCTGCTTATAACGCAGCCGGCTGCAGTACCTACCTGCTTATAACGCAGCCGGCTGCCGCACCTACCTGCTTATAACGCAGCCGGCTGCCGTACCTACCTGCTTATAACGCAGCCGGCTGCCTTCCCTTCTTATAACGCAGTCGGCTGCCGTACCTACCTGCTTATAACGCAGCCGGCTGCAGTACCTACCTGCTTATAACGCAGCCGGCTGCAGTACCTACCTGCTTATAACGCAGCCGGCTGCCTTCCCTGCTTATAACGCAGCCGGCTGCCGTAACTACCTGCTTATAACGCAGCCGGCTGCCTTCCCTGCTTATAACGCAGCCGGCTGCAGTACCTACCTGCTTATAACGCAGCCGGCTGCCTTCCCTGCTTATAACGCAGCCGGCTGCCGTACCTACCTGCTTATAACGCAGCCGGCTGCCTTCCCTGCTTATAACGCAGCCGGCTGCCGTACCTACCTGCTTATAACGCAGCCGGCTGCCTTCCCTTCTTATAACGCAGCCGGCTGCAGTACCTACCTGCTTATAACGCAGCCGGCTGCAGTACCTACCTGCTTATAACGCAGCCGGCTGCCTTCCCTTCTTATAACGCAGTCGGCTGCCGTACCTACCTGCTTATAACGCAGCCGGCTGCCTTCCCTGCTTATAACGCAGCCGGCTGCAGTACCTACCTGCTTATAACGCAGCCGGCTGCCTTCCCTGCTTATAACGCAGCCGGCTGCCGTACCTACCTGCTTATAACGCAGCCGGCTGCCTTCCCTGCTTATAACGCAGCCGGCTGCCGTACCTACCTGCTTATAACGCAGCCGGCTGCCTTCCCTTCTTATAACGCAGTCGGCTGCCGTACCTACCTGCTTATAACGCAGCCGGCTGCCTTCCCTGCTTATAACGCAGCCGGCTGCCGTACCTACCTGCTTATAACGCAGCCGGCTGCAGTACCTACCTGCTTATAACGCAGCCGGCTGCCTTCCCTGCTTATAACGCAGCCGGCTGCCTTCCCTGCTTATAACGTATAGCTGGAAGCTGTCCCTGTTCATACTGTTGATACTGTTGATACTGTTTGTTCATACTGTTCATATTGTCCCTGTTCATACTGTCCCTGTTCATACTGTCCCTGTTCATACAGCTGTCCATGTTCATGTCCCTGTTCTTCAATAAGTCTGGCAGGTTTCAGGCCTTATCGTCTGTCGATACCTATTTAAAATGTTTATTTTGACATTGGGATTACGGTATTGCATGGTTATAATGTTATAAGAGTTTCAAAAGACGTTAGTGTCCCAATCAATCAATCAATCAACTCTTATGAAAATGACGATCCTGTTGACAAATCCTTGTCCAAAACGTTTGATCAGTTGACGTTTAGTATGACTCATCAAGCGGTTGGTATTTATGTATCGGAAAATTATGTGCACGTTCGAAGCAATTTGCGTGTCCCTTGTTCATGTTATTTGCAATAATTGTCTTTGTTTTAGAAACGAGCGGCACAGTTTCGCCTTTTTGTGACTACTAAGTTTCCGGGCCGAGTCGAATGTTTGGCGACAAATGTTAGTTACTGGTATGACGCCAGAGGCCAGTGATGTCATCGTCGTTTCACTCCGACGCACTGAAGCGTGTTGCAATGAGTCACGGAAAGTTGTCAGCATTCTGGGTAAACAAAAACCACAGCCACGGACACCTGGCGCCGCCGTCCTGCAGTATATGACTCAGTTACTCTACTGCAGAGTTCGCCATGGGCTGGGCCATGGGCTGGGCCTGCAGGCTGGGCCTGGGCCGGGCCTCAACTTTAAGGAAATCACTGGGCTCTGGATGGGCCTGGGGCTGACAATTTTGAAGTAATGCGCGCGTCGCACAAGCTCAGGTCAGAGCTCAACAAATATTTTAACCAGCAGTTCACCTACACAGCAACACACTGTTGCTGTGGCTGTGGCTTTTTTGTTGTTTTTTTGGTTAGCATAGTTGGTTCATTGTTTCACATGTATAGTATACAAGTAAATATGCTAGGATAATTATTGCAAATTTTGTGAAAATAATTATATGCTTAATCTGAACGGGCCGGACCGGCCCTGGGCCTCAATATGATGAATTTGACCGGGCCTGGTCCGGGCCTGGGCTTGGTGTTCATGGGCCTGGGCCGGGGTGGGGGTTGGTGGGCCTGGGCCGGGCCGGGCTTGGGGTTCGTGGGCCCGTGACGAACACTGCTCTACTGCGCCGGTAACGCACGGCTTTGCATAGCCACGAAACGAAAAAGTCATACAATCGCATTAAGTAGTTGATGTTTTCCTACCGTTAAACTCCATTTCACGGTGCTAAAATAATGTGCCCCAGTGCGCCAGTGCGCCAGTGCGCCAGTGCGCCAGTGCGCCAGTCAGTCACCAGTCATGAGTGCCAGTCATCTCCGGCGGCAGGCGACCTCGCGTGTCCTTCATCACGTGACAACTCGCGTGAAGGCCGCGCATTCTACGCACTCACGCACGCTCGCATGCGAGTAGAATTTTAATCAGCGCCCGGCGGCGGCTATGCGCGGGCTCATTTGCAATTTAACACCGCTGTTGCGAAAGTGTTCTCGATTATCTGCGACATACCAGCACGGCACGAAGATCGCTCACAGAAACCAGAGACGTTTGTGGACGGCCCGGTGTCCGCCGTTTCGGTGCGTTAAGCTGCCGTTTGCGTCCGCACTCGGCGGGTGCCGGCGAACAATACGGCGGTCACATCGAAAAATGGGCGCACCGGCCGGAATGACGGCGGGTATGCGTGGAATGAACGTATGGCGCGTGCCCTGGCATGGTACGGCGATGCTCATGATGGCGGCTCGTAATGTGTCACCGATGAGATTGTTATCTGTACTGTGGTACTGTCAAAATGGAACCGTTTTTGAAGGAAACGTGCTTGTGGCTAAATTTATCCATGGACCGCTTCAAGTTTTCGTTAGCTATGTAGCGATTTCATTTGATATAAGAGTCATTATTTGTCGTATGCTGTGGTGGGCCTGACATTTGAACTTCAATACTGCTTTCTTTTAAAACAAGCATCATTACAAATTATGATAGTTTCAACAACAAGCTTGCTTTACCATTTAGCCTCAGCACCCCCCCCCCCCCCCCCCAAAGTATGATCATCATTACCCTTCCCTCCGTGACTGCTAACCCAACTCCATCCACGCTGACAGCCCACCCTGTCCGTTCCAGGGCGAGTGGTCTTCACGTACGGACGAAGACCGGGTCGATGGGGGGCACCGCCGGACGGAGAAGGTCAAGGTCACGCGGCGCTCGGGCGGCACACTCCGCGAGGACAGGGTAGGTGCTGTGGTCCCCGCGGTCCGCCGCACGGCGAGCAGGGCGGGCCCATGTTACTACCGCTCTGTGGTGGCTGGTTTGTCGGGGCCCCCGCCCAAGCCATATGAGGAGTGGGCCCGGCGTGACCCACGCGCTCCTGTGGCCTCGCTGTGTGGCGCGAGGAGTAGACTAAGCTCAGGCGGTGGCTCGGCGTTGGTGGTGGAGCGACGCACTGACGCGCACCGATGTTATCCGTGACAAATTTGTAAGCTTACCACAATGAGCCGCTTATGGTCTGGATCAAAGGACCGGTCACATATTAAAGGTGGATTGAAGCCTTGATCCCCTTGATGGTACATGTATCAGACTTCTTTAATCTAAACTCCCGTTATGTGCTCAGCTTTTGTTGAGGAAGAACTATAGTTCATTCTGATATTTCTCGTAGTGCTTGTGCAAGGAGCATGAATATATTTTTAATGTATTTTTTAATCGACCTTCCCCTTGAATGTACCAAAGAAAGAAATTAAACTTTGTTTTACATTTGCATTCGGACACAGCTCTTCATCCCGTGTATGAAGAATTAACATCGCCATCCATGAATGCTCCAAAGAACGCTTCATGTTTATCGAAAGCAAAACTGTCGCGTTGTAATTTAACATGGTCTGTGTTTTGTTTTCCAGGAGA
The DNA here is from genome assembly GCA_036785665.1 of Chirona hameri. Classification (NCBI taxonomy): domain Eukaryota; kingdom Metazoa; phylum Arthropoda; class Thecostraca; order Balanomorpha; family Balanidae; genus Chirona; species Chirona hameri. Next base: position 17,204 of record JAXIVJ010006389.1, on the reverse strand, counting down.
AGACACGCTCCTCCGCCTCCAGTGATGAGAAGAAGCGGCACCGCTCCCGCGCGCGCTCCACCTCCCCGGATCGCCAATCCCGCGAGAAATCCGACGAAAAGTCCATCGATAAATCCCCAGACAAGTCCACCGAGAAGCCCAAGAAGAAGAGCTGGCTGTCGGCGACTCTCAGCAGGCTGGACTTGAGGAAATCCGCTGACGAGAAGCGTCGCTCGCATTCGCCGAAGCGTCGCGGCTCGCACTCCCCCGACCAGCGGCGGGGTTCGTTCTCCCCTGAGCGACCTGTCGAGTCGAGCCGAGTCGAGTCGAGCCGGGTCGAGTCGAGTCGGACGAGTACCGAGCGTCGTGAGAAGCGGTCTAACACGGGTCACGGCACGGTCAGCCGGCGGCGGGGCGGCCGCTCCGGCAGTCGGGACAGCCACGGCACCTCCGACGAGCGCGTTCCCCTGATCCCTGACCGCGAGAAACAGCCGCGGGGGTCTCGAGACCGCCGCGCCGGCAGCCACGAGCCCCGCCGCAACCCACCGGCCGAGAAGCGCGACTCGAACCGCTCCAGCGACCACGAAGGCCGCCACAACCAGAGCGACACCCAGGAGCGGCGCAGCAGCCGCGTCCAGCTGGAGCGCCACTCTGGGCGACGCGAGGAGCGCGGCGGCGGCCGGCCAGCCTCCAGGACCGCCAGCTTCTCCCGGCGGTACCCACCAGAGGACGAACCAGACTCTGGTCGCAGCGGCACGGGCCGGAGACCAACCAACCGGGTGTCGAGTACAGCCGGAACCGCCCAGAGGCGCGGACGGAGGAACTCTCACAGCGTTACCTCGTCTCTAAACAGCAGCGGCAGTGATCCGGCGGGGACGGCCGGCAGTCGCGCGACCACCAGTGGCGATCGCTCCGTCTACCTGCACGCGACCACGGTGGCTGACATCCCGTCCCCGGACGGGGCGGACGCTGCCGCTGCCGACAGCGAGACTCTTCTCCCTACCCGCGAGCGCCGCAAGGTATCACGTTCCTTCTCCATGCTGACGCCGTTCAAGATGAAGCACCCCAAGGACAAGACCATCAACTACGAGAACGAACGTAATCGAAAAAGCAAGGACAACCGGGACAACAAGGACAAAAGGGACGGAGGAGACGGACGCGCGAACGGACGGCCGCCTCGCGCGCCGCGGCCTCAGCGAGACTCGAGGGACGAGCTGGAAGGCTCGGCAGAACGGTCCCCGGACCGGCATCAGGACCGGGACCGGGGCCGGGACCGGGACCGGCACACTGATAAGCACCGCCAGCCCGTATCACGGTCCTCCAGCCTGCCCAAGGGCTCTCGGTCAGCTTACCGCAACGAGGACCGGCCCGCCCGGTAGCCGCCACCGCCACCCATAGGTCAGTCCCTGGCTCACGGAAATGGGCAGACACCGCCACCCATAGGTCAGTCCCTGGCTCACGGCAATGGGCAGACACCGCCACCCATAGGTCAGTCCCTGGCTCACGGCAATGGGCAGACACCGCCACCCATAGGTCAGTCCCTGGCTCACGGCAATGGGTGAACAGTGAACACTGAACGCGATCGACAAAGCTTGCTAAAAATGGTCACAACCCTGCAGTCGTCCGGAGCATTACATATACGCTAAAGCACTTCGTCTTTTGTAACCTAAATGTACAAGTTTCCTTAACCGTATTTCAAGTTTTCGTCGATTGTGTTGACCTCTCTGGCAGTGCTTCGTCTGGTGCCTCGTGCTGCTTTTGGAAACATGATGCATGCATTTGTTTACGATTCGTTAAAAGACACTTCACCCTGATTTTGCTTACCACACCTTACACGACATGGTTGGAAAACACTGGTCCTGAAGAATCAAAACTCCGCAGCACTAAATCGTGCTAAACATATTACACGAACATCTGCTGTTGCCAACAGATTCCATTTCCATATTTGACGGCATTTATGTATCAAGTGTGACCTATTAGCCGTTGTTTTGCGGCATATCTCCTGCGTCAGTCAGGTACCTGCGTGCCGCCTTCCGCTGCCCCGGCCGGCCCCAGTTGTTACGTCACCAGCCCAGTGGTGACGTCACCATACCTGGAGCGTCCACTCTGCACGGCTGGGTAGCCCGCCCTTCGCCGGCCGGCTACCCGGCCAAAGAAGGCCGGCCGGGCAGGCAGGCGGGAAGGCGGGAAGGCGGAGCAGTTGCTAGTCGCTAATGAACTCCAGGTGCCCGGCCGGCGGTCACGTGGGCTGGGGAAAGGCAGTAGTGTAGTCAAGCGACTCGGCGGAGTCATCGGCGGCGGGAGTCATGGTGTGTGCCGAGAGTCATAGAGTGAGAGTCATCGGAGCTCTCACGGGCGGGGAGCAGTTCGAGTCATGTGTATCCACCAGACGGGAGTGCCACCCGAATCCCACCCACACGTCGGCAAACGTAACCGGAAGTGCCTAACTTCCGCCGTGCCGGTGCCGCCGGAAGAGGGCCAGCTGAGGCGATGGGTGTGTTGACTGAACCCTTCGCGGCGGGATCGCCACTGAGCTGTCCTCGCGCGGCCGGTTGGACCCGGCCACCTGCGTGGGTGTTTTAACTGAATCCCTCGCGGCGGGATCGCCACTGAGCCGTCCTCGTGCGGCGGTTCGGCCCGGCCACCTGCGTGGGTGTGTTAACTGAACCCCTCGCGGCGGGATCGCCACTGAGCCGTCCTCGCGTGGCCGGTTGGACCCGGCCACCTGCATGACCGGCATAAGATGAGATGCATTCCTGGTCTCCGCATCAGCGCCGTCACCATCGCGTGCGTACCCACACTAACTGCGCGGCTGTCATAAATCCGCGACGGCCGCGCGGCTCGCAGAGCTGTGCTGAGATATCAGGGCGATGATGAGGTGACCTGAATATTGCAGCGCGCGCTTGTTTTCGGGCCGGGATTTCAAGGCTAATTACCTCGCAAATCGCCCGCGAAACTCGACCTAAGCAGCGTCTGCCGCTGCTGCTGTTCTAGGGAGTAAGGATTGATGATGAAACACCCGTAATGCATTATGGGTAATGCTCTGCTAGTTTGCAAAAGTTCAAAGTAGTTATGCCGATAAATCATGCCAGCGAACAGGACAGCAGGAAAGGGATTGCGTTTTATTTACCGCTGCACTACAGTGTTCCAGTTACTCGCCCATGAATTATGGCGATGACAAGTTTTGTGAGCGGTAATTAGAGATTACCACACAAATCCTTATTTATGTTTCGTTAATGAGTACGTTTGTACCGGCTGTGAACCCAGTCACGTGACCTCCGCTTACTATGCATCGGATACTGGCAGCTGATTACACTTATACAAGTTTTTTACACTCATACAGCTGATAAAACTTATCACCGAGTGAGTGGATCCACGTGTCTCTTTACACCATTCGGGACTCAACAGTGAGAATACATGAGCAGCGAATGAACGACTCTGTAATGTACACCGGTCCAGCAAGTCTGCCTTTCAACCACACTGATACACTGCCTCCCTGTCGACCACGCTGAGAAACTACCCCGGAAGCTCCCGTCACCACCAGCGCGCCCAGACTCTGAGCTGCAGCAGAGCTGCCTTTGCCCCGTTCTCTAGCCCCCCGGGGAAGGCGACTCTTCGCTCAGACACTGCCGGAGCCCGCAGCACAGGGTCGGCCGGCGCGGCGCACGCCAAATATGGTCATCACTCATGACGTCAGCGCCCTGCTGTCGTCCGCTGGCCTGCCGGGGCCGTCTGGATAACAGATTACGGCGTCATAGACACTGGGTGACTAAATATTATATCTCCGCAGAGACAAATGACCGGATATCAAAAATGATACTCGTCAGACGCAAAGGGCGAGGAAAGGCGGAAATCAGGATTACCAGCTCATTATCACTATCTTACAATGTCCATCATCTCAGACTTCCCAAATCCCTACTCAAGCAGCTATTAATTTTCATCATACATATGCTAAGACTTGCAAGTCCGCCCCGACCTAGACGCTAGACAGCGATCCCAGGCAAGGTCACAGCCTGGCGGCCGCTGCCAACACGCAATGTGTCACCACCGTGTCTCCGCAATGTGTCCGTGTCATCCGTGTTCTGTTCAGTGTTCACCAAGCAGATGGCTGCTGCCAGCCAGCTGCCAAATACGGGAGCTACGGCGCGACGGCAACTGCTGCTGCGCGGCGGCTGTGCAGTGGCGCGGCGGCTGTACACTGTGCAGTGGCGCGGCGGCTGTGCACTGTGCAGTGGCGCGGCGGCAGGGCCTGCGCCACTGAACGGCTGCTCTCTTGTGACGCGTGAGAGCCAGGAAGGTCACGCAGCCGTGGCTAATCGCCCATCACCTGCTAATCGCCGCTAATGCGGGTCGGATGGTGACCAGACGGCCTGCACTCCAGCAGGTTGACGAGACTGGGGTGTTAGCTGAATACTTTATACCGCTGGCTGCAGCCGGGACGGCGGATGCATTGTGTCCGGGTAGATAGATCGTCGACTGACGACCTTCTGGCGGTAGCTATTTGTTTGCGCGGTTACATTTGGCTGCGACTGGTACTCTAAGCCGCTGTACAGCAGCATTGCGACATGAGATCGCAGCCTACCAACTCTCCAACAGCCCAGACGTGGGCAGATTCCGAGAATAAGCAGCGTGGTCGTGCATGGCTGCCGAGGATGCACGATTTGCATGCGAGTTCCAGTCGTGTGCGGGCTACGTCGACAGCATCTAGTGCGCTTAAAATAGTTATTTCCAAACACACCCCATACCTAAGCATTTAACTCGCGTTAAATGTTTGAGTGATCCCAAAAGCGTGGCAGTCCGCTGTCCCACATGAATATAGATGTTATCGCCCACCATGAGCGGTAAAGCTCACGCCTATATGTGTCGAAAGGAGCCGCCCCAATGGCGACTGACAGGGCGTAGATCTGGGCGGCTGGGCTGCAGATCTGGGCGGCTGATCTGCCCGTATGGGCGGCGGTCGCCGACCCAGGCCACGCCGCCCCAGACTCCAGAGTAGGCCCGCGGTCGGCGGTCCCATTCTGACGCCCACGCATGACCTCCTGGGCTCAGCTCTGCCCGAGCCGGCCTGGCTCAGACCGAGGGACGGAGTGGGCTGTCAGACAACAGCAGGGCGTCTCTGCCCACAGACACGGGAATCGCCCGCTGATGTGCACTGAGGCGTGTGTTAACGTACAGCTGTTGGATTGAATATACCACTCCTTGGTAAACCTGTGCCGATTTTGATTGATTTATATTGATGTCGGTAGATTCTGTGTTGTTTCTGAAGACCAGACAAGAGATGTCGGTAGTATATACCTCTGTCCCGTGTTTCTGCCAAACTGAGAAGTACATATACAGAGACAGATGTCCTCCCCTCTCCGCACCAGACAAATACGAGTTCTAGCCGTCTGTTTCGTCTGGCTGGAAGACGGTGGTAGTTTGGTGGCTGACGTAGTGGTTGCCAACGCTCCGGTCCCCACTGCAGATCCTGTCGCCCGGAGTGACTTGTGAGACCGGCGGCGCGGCGGAGCTCACGGTTTCCGTTTCCGTCAAAGTCGCCTCACGTGTGCGCGGCGGGCGTGCAATGTTTACGGGTTCCTTCACCCTGCCGTGCAGCGCCGGCTGCGTGGCGTTGGGGCCACACAGTCCAGCCACAGCCGTAGTCGGACGCAGCGCATGGCTGCATTTGATAGCTGGGGCCTGTATCATACAGCATACGTGACATAACTGCGACGACGTGAATTCGTGCTATAAAATAGCAGCTCTTTTTCTTCAAATAATACAATTTGTTTCCTTTCAAAACCATTTGAGGCCTGTGGTTTGTATATGCCAATAGCATAAGACCGTCATGCTTTACTTCGTATGCTGTATGGATCCATAAGTTCGTAGTTTTGCTGCCTCTGCTCGATGAACATTGCCTCTGCATGCAATATTGGTGCCGTTACAATAGCGGAGGCGTGAGACCGCATCGAGTAATCTTTGTTCCGGCTGGCACCTCTCGGCTGGCCGGCGTGCACAGCGGCAGTGCCAGGCGCCTCTGTTAATCTCATCGGAACATGGATTTCGCCTTACCCGCTGATTGCCGTGTGATTTAGTAACGCTGGTAACCATGACAACTCAACAAAGCATGCACACAGCGATAGTGATTAGCGTGTTCCGAAAGAACACGGCAGGATGTTGATTGATATAATGTATTGCTCAAGGCGAATGTGATTCTTTATTCTTCAGGATACCTTCATGGGATCAGGCGGTAGTCCACAATGTTCCATGAGTCCTAATGTCTAAACAGTCGGCTACATTTGATTTCAAACATAAATATTACACATGCTTTCAATGCCCATCGACCAAACATTACGTCACATTACTAATATTGGATGTAGACAACGACCAGTTTCCCGCGTCGCTTTCAACTCTGGAGACTTGGTTTCCGACCAAAAACATGGCACTAAGGCTAGCTTTCTGTTCTAGTTTGCAGTCGCCAGCCAGATGCAGTTTCCACGATATCTTGCTCATTGCTGTTCTGCCCACTGGCGGATCCAGAACGTTTTCTGTGTGTGCGTGTGGAAGAGGGGGAATCCCAAAAAGTTTCGCACAATTCTGAAAACTAATCGGATTTTGCTTGCTTATGCATTGATAGCTGATTTAAAACTAACTTTCCTTAGTCAAAATTGCTTAGATTTTCTTCTATATCAGGAAATGTGTCAATGTTGCACCGATTTCAGGCGGTTTGGGGGTGGGGGCGTGCCCCCCCCCCCCCCCACGGGATCCGCCAGTGGTTCTGCCTTGCAGTCATTGGGAGCCGGTGATCAAGCGTAATTATTCGTGACTTAGTAGAATACGATACAATCATAGTTTTATATGATGCATAACGTATTTATTGATGCATATATCGAATGAAATCATATATCTGTCCATTGCCACATGCATTTAAATGCAACCTCCATACGTGCCTCAAGTTTAAAAGAGAAAGACTCTTTCAAAAGAGGATGGACAATCAGTAATACAAATTATAATGAAACATCAGTTAACCCTATTTGTAACAGGCTCTTGGCTACCCCTATTTGTAACATGGGGCGGATTTGCCTCCCCCTCCCAGGAGATCTCGAGATCTATCCGTCCGAGTTAAAAAAAATGAAACGGCGTTTGATTCCCTTCAACACGATCCAAATTTATTTTTAAAAAATCCACATTTTTTTTATAGGGGGGGGAGGGGGGGCAACAGGGGGGCAAAAACTACAAATCTTAGAGGCATTTCTGATCCAACACAGTTGTCATGTTTATCAACCGATTTTAACGCAACTAATGACAATCGATAGAGATTGAATTGGAGATTGATATATGGTGATGACTTTTGAAAATTCAAAAATCATAGGCGTTTGCAGGGCACACAATATGGGGGTGAAATAAATGCGTAATAAAACAGTGTTTTATGTTGTTTTATGGATAAATTAAATGGTGCGTTATTGTGACATCATACAAAACAGTTATAAGGCATATTTTTGTTGCCATAGGCGGAGCCAGGTTAATGAAAAAGGGAGACAAAATGGATACAATATTAACCCGCGCACTGCAGGGGCTTTGCGCCGAACACGAACTGCAGGGGGGGGGGGTATTTCCGCCCCCCCCTGATATCTCGAAAACTACGCTACATAGAGAGAAGCAGAAAACGTCTTTTGATAGCATGATACATGTTCTATCGAAAGTATTTCAGTATTGTTTTAGGTCAGGTCAAAATTGAGGTCACCAGAGGTCATCAAAGGTCAAATTTTCCAGTTTTGTCCTGTTTAAGGACATCACTCCAGAAATTCCCATATATCCCAGAAACTATGCTAGTTAGAAACAAACGGAAAAAAGCAAACGCCAGCTAGTGAAATTTAAAATCGCTAAGGTGTCTTCAGATTTGATATCAGGTCAACATTTGAGGCTCCAGAGGTCAAAAAAGGAAAAAAATGACGTTTTTTTGCTAAATCGTGTTTCGCTATTAACTTCTTATGTAATAAAGATAACGAAAAACTGTTTACGTCGTTGTGTTTATCTTGTCAAGGCCCTTTGAATGATATACATGGTGACCTTGTTAAATTAACTTAAATTTTTTACCTCAGGTCAAGGTCAAGTGGTGACCCAAGTAGGACATGTTGCATATGGAAAGATGTGTATTGACGAGACAAACACATTGATGTCTGTTTTAGTTCTCTATCTTCATTATGTCGGGAGTTATTGACAAAAAAGTGATGGTGACCTCGCATGACCTTAAATGACCTAATAGGGGTCACTGAACAAAAATTACACTTGGATCATCAAGAATATCCTATAATAACATGCTCCTGAAGTAATTGGACTAATATCATGCATATCCTTAGCATTTGTATATTTCCCCATTGACTTATTATGGGGAGGTTACGAAATTGACCTGACCTTAGGTCACCGATATCAAAATTCCGAGATAAAAGAATTGTAAGTACGTATGCCCTCATGACATCCTGTAAGTTTCAAACTGATCGGTGAAAAACTCTGGCTTTGGCACAACTGCAAACATTTTTGGAGGTGGGGTCACTTGACCTGGTCTGGTGACCTGACCTGAGATGACCCTAGGTTATTTTTTTTCTTCAAAGTGTGCGCAATTGATGTCCTGACAGGTGTGCGAAAACTCGGCGTCGCTGCGCGCCGCCGTTTTTCGCTATCTTTGAAAAACCTGAGGGGGGGGGGGGGGCGGACATCACCCCCCCTGCAGTGCGCGGGTTAACCGCAGGCAAGTTGCCGCCAAGCAATATAAATTAGTTACTGATCATGGATAGTTACTTTTCGCATGCTGTATTTCATCATAGGCGTATCCAAGATCCAAACTGGGGAGGCACAACACCTTTTGATAGTTATATTTTCCGCTAGTATGATACGAACTAGTCAACAGTGACTATTTCACTTGCAACTTCAATTCACATTGGTTACCCCCTTTTACCCTACCTGGACTCGCCTATTATCCTATAATCGTCCGTAGAGTACCCTGTAGTGCGTGTTTCACCCGAAAACTGCAGTATGTTATGTCATTGTAGGCTCATGCATCTTAGTTTCCTTGCCAATAAAATGACCCCCTTTCTTCGATTCCTGAGCGCGCCTCTGCAAAAAAACTTAATTCCCATTATTGGCCTCATATGTGCATATATAATTATAAACGAACTGTCTATTACGTCGTAATTGATGGCATATCATCATCACCATGCCAGTCACCCCCTTTGCCTGTGCCTGAACATGCCCCTGCAACTCTATATGTAAAAAATATGAAAATAATGGAAGGAGAAACTATCTTTTGCATCTTCATAGCTATAAATGCCCCTTACATCGCTCTATTTACTGCCAGCCAAGCGTTTCATACTTCCTGGAAACCTTCCCTTTTGAAGTCCCTGAAACCGCCTCTGCCGTGCAATATTTATTATAGTTCATTAACATCAACTTATATTACACTTGTTTCAATACTGTAAACCTCTGTAACTCCTTCATACTTGAGGCAGTTAGGAAGAAGCCGTGAAGATCGCATCTCCGTATTATCGCCAAATGTCACCGAAGAACCCACCAAAAACCGGGCCCTGGAACCTCTTCTGTTCAGGTTAAGAACTCACAATTTTGACTCCACATGTGGAAATAAATTCTAGACAAATTCCTTAAATTTCATGGACCTGCTTATAGCCGTTCTGGAGATATCCGCGGAAAACCTAAGGGGGGAGGGCGGAATCCGCCCTCCCCCTGTTACAAATTGGGTTAAAGGGAGTGTGCCTACTGTTTTGGAATGTCAAAAATATTTTGCATACGGTAATTACCTATTAGTTTGATTGTTGGATACGATAAAATTCACATCTGGATCCCCTTTAGTTGAATTTTCACTTATATTATTTTTGCTTACTTTTGTTTCGATATCGATAAAACGATCGCCACTATAATCAGAGGGATGTTATGTCAAATGGCATACCGAAGACTCCATATTATTACGGTCACATCATAGAGAGACTAGTTTTGCACAGCATGTTCTTGCCACTGTGAACATTATTATGTGCGAGTTTCGTAGCTCTGAATTAATATCTTCGTCAAAAAATGGCCATCAAGCGTTGCGAGTAGGGGGACAGACGGCTGCTGCTATCAGCGCGCACGAACTGTTTTGTCGAAATGCTGTTGGCTGGCGCTAATGATATGCTAGCAGTTTAATCGATAGTTGCAGAACTTCTGGTAGCGGAAGCCATCTGGGTATACACGATAACTTTTTGCTACCAGCCAGTTCCTGGGGTCTTTGGAATATCTCAGCAACTAGCGTGAATCTGGAAAAATGAAAGGCATGGTTCGACTAAGCAAATTATGTTATATAAACCAGTGTCAATAACCCTAAATAAGCGATGTGAGTAGGCACACTCCCTTTAAGGGCCCTTCATTTGCGACGCATTAAATCTGTTTTGTATACTAAGCTTGTATATGCTTATCGACACTTGGACACGGGTGAAATTCATAGCATTCGATCAGACAACCTTGGCCAGAACACTAAGAATTTGCCCGTTGAACCAATCATGACGCAATGTGCATGTGCCATCAAGATGGCCCATTTCTGTCCCACCAATGTCGTGTGGCGCCTCGTCCAAAGGACGGAGCACACCCCTGATTGACAGGTGCGGCGCTTCCGAACGCAGCTCACGTGCCGTGTCCCCGCGCCGGCCACCTGTGCATCCTTCACCCAAACCGCCCCAGCTCCCACACCCGCCGCCGCACCCGGCCGAAACTCGGCCTGCACATGTGTCGAGGTCCGCCTGAAGGGCTGCCGGCGGCGGAGCGGCAGTGACACCGCCCGGGGCGGCGCTGGGTGTCGTATTGGACGCAGATGTCAGCCAGGCCGCCGCCGCCGGCTCCGCCCTCGTTCAAGGCCGCCGCTGCTGCCGAGGCGGCGGCTGCGCCGGGGCCGGGCCGGGCCGGGCCGCGCCGGGCGGAGGATCGGACGTAGATGGGCGGCGGTAGCGGCGTGGAGCGTCAGCTGAGGCCTTTGGATTGATATGAGATGGGAGGGTATATGTCAGGGCATGACCCTGTAGTAGGGGAGTGCCGATCTCAGGTAGCTGATACGGCGTCGTACGTTCTAAACTAGTTTTGCGTAATGCAGTTCAGAATGAAATAGCTGCTTGGGCGGTTTTCAGTACCTAAAACGGCACCTGGCAGCTCCAGCAAAAGTCGGGTTAGCTGCAGAGGAAATATGGTCTTTCTAATTTTGTTTATCAAAAACTGGAAATTTGTTGAATCCTGAAATCTAAGAAAACCGAGAAATACATTTCTGCAGACAAAACCGAACGTGCAACGCACGTTATTGCTATTACATTTGTTGGACGTAAGCGAAAATGTCTACGTTGCGCAGCTGTTGGCGAACTCCTCACTCGAGCTCGGCCCTGCTGTGCCGATGAACGGGGGCACGTGCTGTGCCGGTGAACGGGGGCACGTGCTGCGTGGCGGCTCCGGACGACACGCTCTGTACAGCCGTGTCGACCGTCAGCCGACAATTGTCGAGACAAAGCCTCTGACGTCTGCCACAACAGCGCCACAATCGGCCCGTAATGGCACCCTGTTGTCGGCGCGGTGTACCGCTGCTGCTCTGTCGCTGCTGGTATGTGTCGGGGCGACGGCTGGGATGTTTTGCCACAGCCGGCGGCGTCCTTGTGAGCTGCAGATCCTCGAGTTTGCAGTGTACTCAGTAGCTGCATGCGTGACTGAAGGGACCGACTCTGTCCCGGTCGGCATAGCTGAAATGCACGGCGAATGGTGGATACATTTCACCGGAGAGCAGTATTTGGCCAAGGCTCGGCTCGCTTGTGCCGGGTCTGCTCTAGAAGCTTCAGAAGCTTCGCTCCAGACCTCACAGAAATGAGCACCGTATTGTCTAGCATCGTGGAGGTGTAACAAGCTGATGGCGTCTAAAGCTGGGCAGGCGGGCTACGGAAGCGGGTCAACCTCAGTGCCTCTGCCACAGGGGGGGGGGGGGGTGGACGTGTCCCCCCACATTTTTTTTGGATTTTTAACATTACGTCTATGGACGTTGCATGGAAAGAATCGACTTCAGAATGCCTATGTCCCCCCAATTTTCGGAACGTGGCGGAGCTCTTGGTCAACCTGATGCCACTCCGCAGGTGGTGACGAAGCTTGGGGAAGTTGCGACGCAAATAGTAGCTTTCACAGGTCGTTTTTTCCTGAACGGTGCGCAGTTGAGGATGAAATGAACGCGCTTTGTTCGGAACGTACAGTCTGCTTTGGAAAATCCACCGGCGAACAGCCAACATCAATGGTGGACTGCCCCAGTAATGACAGACGCATGACGTGTTGTACTGTTCAGTGTTCAGTGTTCAGTGCTGATCGTCCACATCCGCCATGCGGCACATCGAGTCACATTGCTCCGGAAACATACAACTTTTTACATACTAAAATGGTTTGTTTTTCAGTTGGTGATGTAAAACCCTGGAATCGATGTCGTTAGTGTTTATTTCAGTTGATCGTGACTCAGCAAACAGTACTCCCCAGTCCCCATATACAGACGGGAAACACTAACCAGAAGCTGAGCAGCAAATACGGCTTTGGAGGCACCGTTACCGAACACTATCTAGCTGAATACCCCATGTGAGGCCTCCGACAAATTTAGGAGTCATCCAGCTCCTACCCAGATGCAGAGGGTTTCATACAACCACCGATATCTTTACGACATGCTATATTTTCCAATGAATATTTTCTACTTCTGACCGCCGGTCCGGGTGGCAAAGTGTTCTGTTCGGGATCTGGGCGGAGCTCTCTTTCACCAGTCATGTCTAGTAGTCAGCTGAGCAGCTGTCAGCTGACTGTCAGACAGATGGCCAGACTCCACATGACAGCGGAAGCTGACAGCTGACGGCTATGAAGGCCGAACAGCGGGGCCGAACCCCACCTGACAGTTAACAGCCTATCAGTTATCGGCCGACGTGTCATGACGACCAGGTAGCAGTGTCCACTGTCAGCTGCCAGCAGGCCGGGCAGCAGGTCCAAACTCTGTCTGACAGCTGGCAGATGTGACCTGGGCCTGTCAGCTGACTGTGCCATGACAGCTGGGCAGCAGGCCGAGCTGCGTTCCCCCCCCCCCCCCCTCCGACCGCCCCCGGGCTGCCACGAACCAGCCGACACAGCTGCAGCCGCCTCGACTTCAAGGTCCCGGCCCCCGCATCGGCTCGAATAGGCGCTATTTGGGTCTTACCCCCCCTCCCTGTCCCCCGTGCACTACCGCCACACGTGGGACGACGTGCAGCGGCCGCTCCAGATAAACACACCGCCAGCAGGCTCTACCCACAGACCACGCTCTCAAACACTGCGAGGCCGTGTGGCGGTGGCTGTCTCACAGGGAAGAGGACGCCAACGGTATTACAGCATCCGTGCTTCGGCTCCGCTTACCCCGCTGTTCTTGAGACGGACCTTTAACTCTGCCATTCATCTCTACGAATGTTACCAGTTTGCTCAAAACATGGCGTGTTTTGTGTGTTTTTGTAGGCGCTATCTGGGTACGGAGCCTGTGTATTGACCAGGTGCAGTGGTGCGCCGCCTCCGGCCCCGGCTGGGTGGCGGCTCCGCGGCGGCGGGCTCCGAACCAAATAAGCTGAGCGGCCCGCCCACCGGCGGCAGTTTCGCGCCACCGCCGCCTGGCGGCGCCACCGCCGCCCGACCGTGGACGGCCTTCTGAGGTCGGATGTTAGCTCGGCGGCGCGGTTCTCTGCGGTGCTCTGCGGCCGCCCTGACGACACGCGGCCCAGCAGTGCGCGGCGGCTCGCTGTCACTATGGGCCTGTTCCAGTGGCGCCTCTAACCTCCTGTAACCTCCTCCAAGTTGCTCCAACTTGCAACTGTCTGTGCATTAGGATACAACAGTTGCAAGTTGGAGCAACTTGGAGGAGGTTAGAGGCGCCACGAGAACAGGCCCTATGTGGCGACGGGTTCAGTGTGGCGTACACCCGAGAGACTGGCGCAGCCCGGAACAGACTCAGCCATGTGGGGACCGGCTAGGATGTGAAACGGCTGGCACAGGTCGCGACATATCAACTCGAATATCCCACGCTACGCCAAATAAGTCAACAAAATCGACGCTCGCAGTTATACTTGCGATTAATGATTGGGTGCAATAGACAAATTGGCAAGAGTCAGGGAATATATATGTGTTCGATGCCTCCACCCGTCCTTTAGCTCTGTGTGTTTTTCTTTCCAGGTGTTAACATCGATGGTGATTTACCCGCGAGACCTGCTGGTACCGGCAGAGAATGCGCGGGGGCCCCCCAGCAGCGGTGTCACCGCTCGGTACCTCCTGCTCCACAACAGAGGCAGAGGAGAATCCCAGACCCACACCACGGGGACACCTGTACTCCAAGAGGCACCGACACTCGCGGCCGCAGCACCAGCAACCAATGCAACTACCAGTAAACCCACTGACTCGTGTGTGCCCGCCGGGGGTCAGTTCGGCACCGGCGTCTGTCTGGACGTTCCTCGGAGGACATCTCTCAGAGGACACTCCTCAGAGGACGCGACATACCGGCCGGGACGCTGTCCCCTGACCCCGGCTGTGACCTGAGCGCCCCACTGCCGCCGCGCCGCCGCCGCTCGTCCCGTGCCTGTTGCGTCACGGGACTAGAGCGCTTCGAACGCAGGCTCCTCGTGTAGCGTGCGTCTCTCGCGTGCTCCACTGGCTGACTAGTGACCTGCGACCCACCGGTGACCTGTGACCTGCCCGCCAGCCCGCGTGACCCCGCGAGACCCGGCACTTTCACTGACACGTCACTTCAGCCGAGCGCCCCTCGCGCCCGGGCCTCGCGCGGCCGGGCTCCGCGCAGCTGCGAACCTGACTCTGCGGCTTCGCGCGGAGTGAAAGACGCCCACTGGACGGGCGCGACTGTTGACTGTGTGACTGACAGCTCGACGGTGCCTGAGTTGACTGAGAGTGACGCAGTCCGGATGTGAAACCGAGACGCCAGAGCCGCCTCCCGCGCTGCTTCTCGCCCCCCTCGTGTCATGAGTGAGCGCGTGTCTGAGTCTGTATCCAGCGACGGACGGAGAAGGTGTGACCCCTCCCCTGGGTGTGACCTCTGACAGAGAAGGTGTGACTCCTCATCTGGGTGTGACCTCTGGGGGAGGGGGTGCAACCCCTCCCCTGGGTGTGACCTCTGGGTGAGGGGGTGTGACCCCTCCCCTGGGTGTGACCTCTGGAGGAGGGTGTGTGACCCCTCCCCTGGGTGTGACCTTTGACATAGAAGGTGTGACTCCTCCTCTGGGTGTGACCTCTGGAGGAGGGGGTGTGACCCCTCCCCTGGGTGTGACCTCTGAGGAGGGTGTGTGACCCCTCCCCTGGGTGTGACCTCTGACACAGAAGGTATGACCCCTCTCCTTGGGTGTGACCTCTGTGCGGCGGGGGGGGGGGGGTGTTTTGCCATCCTGTCGGGCCCGACTGGAGCTGCGAGGCCGTGTGGTTGTGACTGTCTCACAGGATGAGGACGCCTAACCAGAGCGCTCTCGCTGGCCATTAACCCCACATCTGGAGCAGCGTGCGTGCTGCGTGATATGTGCGGTGTGGAGACGGGCCCCTCGTGTGGCCGCGCGTGCTCACCTTGCCTCTGAGCTTGTTGTTAACCGTGATTAACGTTATGTTCTTGTATAAGCCTTTCCTGTGTGACAATACAGAATCGACTAACGGGAAAAGCCGACGGCGGAGTTTGTTTTGTCGCGCTTTCACCGTGCGGCACAGTGCACAGCAGGTCACGTGGATGCCCCTAGAACCAGCTGCCGGATTTCTCCTCATTTGCATTACATTTTGGCTGCGCTGCCATGAAGGCATTACTCAGTAGTCAGTAGTCTGGACAGTCAACTAATTAACATTCGTCAAGCAACGTTTGTTTACAGTGGTTATAATGGAGAGCGGCAACTTTTTACGATAATTGGCAGTAATCCAGTGAATCTGCACGATTAATTCACTTTCGAGACAGTGGTATCTGGATTAATTTAGTGATATCATTTCGTAAAGCCCCACTTATCCTGAACTCAAATTAGTTTGATTTTTAAATGTAGCGATTTACAATTGCCACCAGCACAACCAAGACGCTATGCAATGTGAACTTTGAGTATCATGAAGTGCGGCAGACCCGCCGCATTGCCATCACTGGGGCCTTTCACATAAGCCCAGCAATACTAGGGGCTTATGTGAAAACATAAACTAACAAGAAAGTAAAAAGACCCATTGCAGCAACGGTTGTTCAAAATAAGAACACATTTGCTTACTTTAACGTTTCAGTATAAGTACCTAGGTATTGAAAATAACCATTCAATTTCTATATAATTTTTATTCTCACACTTTACAGGATGCATTGTATACCCTACATGATCGTTTCATATTCAAAATAAATAATAAAGCTTCCGTAAAAACGTGTTTGAATTTTCCACTTATAACCCGGCATGTCACTGGGGCCTCGTGGACATGTTCGAGCCGCTGGGGCTTTGTGACGTCACTGTGACCTGACCTGACATGGGATTGACACCAAATTTTACCCACATGTGGCCAAGGAATGCATTTAAAAGCAATTATGTTTCAAGTCGCTATCGCTACGTATTTTGTCATATCGCCAAAAAGCCAATGGGGGGGGGGGGGGGGGGACATCGCCTCGCGACAATATTAATGGAGGTGTTTAGTGCTCAATCATGCTGCCAGGAAGGTCGCACAATATCGTTATTACTAGCTAATAAGTCTCTCGGGGTTCGTATATCTTCCGTGCCGAATTTTCCAATTTTATCACCGTTTTTCGGCATGTTGATTCAAATTCGTAGCCTTACGTAAATACCAGACAAATAAAGCAACGACACTAACCAAGCCAGCTGGAGTATCCGAAGCACGCAACACACCTTTCATCATAAAATGACTTTGTAAATACGAGAAGGGCCTTTATGCAGAGCAAGACTGACACCATTTGAAGCTTATATGAGCTTAGAATAGCAACGGAAGGGACTGTACTTAACTCTCTCATAGGCATGCCTGGTTGCACCGTTGACATCAGTTAAGCTCTCAGACATGCCGAATGCATATCTGTGTCGTCCGAACACCTGATTCGAATCCAAATCGCATTATGTAAAGTTAGAGCGGTAATAAACAATTGGTATGGACTATAGAACTGTTCAGAACTGGGCACCTTTTCTTGGAAGGCACTGAAACCCATGGTCCGATGAAATTAGGTACAAAGTGAA